>VXBT01022073.1:1942670-2217600 GCA_013400235.1 Oriolus oriolus | reverse complement strand
CTTTCCTTTCCTTTCCTTTCCTTTCCTTTCCTTTCCTTTCCTTTCCTTTCCTTTCCTTTCCTTTCCTTTCCTTTCCTTTCCTTTCCTTTCCCTTTCCTTTTTCCTTTCCTTTCTTCATTTCTTTCTTCATTTCTTCCTCTCTTCCTCTCTCTTCCCCTCTTTAATTAGTCTCTTTCTTTATCTCTTCCTTTTCCTTTTCCTTTACCCCTTTATGCAAAACCTGCTGCTGTGTACTTATATAGTAGGTCAGGGACTAACATCAATTTCCATGCCACGTGTGTAATTTACTGGTAAAACTCTGTGATTTTTTTTGCCGATGAGTATTTGTTAACCTTGAGTGCTCCCTTCCCTTTAAGGGTGGGAAGTCACACCTTTGCCCTGGGGAGGGATGTATTCTATAACAAAGTCTCTGGAAAAAGTCACTAATTCTGGTACTGCTCTTAATCTAACTGGTCTGCACTTGCACCCCATATCCAGTATAATCTTGAAGGCAGTGCAGGTTTCACAGCTCACTTGTGATATGCTGACAAGATACTCAAAGACCAGCTTAGCAACAGTGACAACTCTCTTCTTCCAGCAGTGACACTGGCTGCAGCACGCAAGAGAGGGCTGAAGCTTTTTACTGTGTGTCTCTATTGGTAGAAGTGAGCCAGGTACGATCTCACTCAGGGAAACAGATTTACAGCTGAGGCAAATGGCAACACAGGAAATAATCATATCCAAATTGTTACAAAACATCCACTGGAAAAAAATAATAATTATATTTATAATTTCTCCCATTTTTATATTAAGCTACTTCAGTCCTTTGCCTCCCCTGGCAAATCTGGTTTTGGGGTTCAAAGATACATCATTCAGTAGCACCCTAAAATAGACCCATACTGATAAATCATGTCTGGATAGGCATTCCTGGAGATGCTGTTGTCAGGGATGTTATGGTGACACTGATTATGAATTTTCATCTCACATCTACTGAAAATATGTACCAGAGGATAAGAAACAGTTCTCCCACAGCATATACCACAGTCCCTTGAAAACATGGTGAAGTAAGTGTAATAAAATGAATTACAAAAATATAATTTCAATATTAAATTGGTTTTCTGTTTACTAGTGTAGCTTAAAGTGTGGGGACATTTATTTTTTCATGCATTCTACAGTACTGACACTCTCTTGAAGAAATTCAAAGAACAAATATTTTTCTCAGTTACAAAAAGCAATACTCCAAAGGCAGAAATTTAAAACTCTTTCTCAGCAGTAAGCTTTATCTAAGCCCTATAAAGAGTAGATGACCTAAGGAAAGATCCAAGCTTTGCTGGGTTGAATTGAATTATTTGGGGAACAGATAGATGGAGTTCTGCCTCCCACTCCAAGAGATGCCTACCCCTCTAATCAAATACCTGCTTAATATAAAATGTACAAATTCAAACTTTTGCTATGTGAAAAAGTGCTCTGAGAACTGCAATAGTCAGACACCTTTTATGAACTCTCAAATAGCACCTTGAGTAAGTGGGGGAAGCACACCATAATTAAGAAAGATTGAGCAAGCAGAGTCCTAAATTTATGTGAGAATTTAATTTTTCTGCTGGGTTAAAATTTGTTAATGTGGGACCAACATAAGGTTCACAGGTTTTCTCAAATATGTCTTAAATTAATCAATTTCAGCCCACAACTGCTGTCAATAACAGTGGGCTTTCATGCTGTTAGAAAGTAATTAAAAGCTTTAAACCAACATTTCTGTTCTAGAAGCAATTTATTATTCCAGGTACTAACAGGATATTTCAGCATCCTCATGCTAAAGAATATAAAAATCAAAAAACATAACTTCTGTTTTAAATAGAAATTCTCTATGGGTACCCTCAGCTCAAGTTGTGCAATGGAGTTTCCAGTTTAGCACGTGGCATTGGCAAACACAGTGATGTAACACTGGCCACAAAACACACAGGTCATTCTAAAACCTCTAATAGTGCCCACATTCCCTCCTGTATCTACAACTCACACACAGCCCAAAAATTATGTCACACCCCTAATCTGTGAAAATTTATCTTGAAATTGAAATTGCATTATTTCTTGACTGAAGTGCCGTGAAAAAAGCGTAAGACTCTGTTCTAGACAAAATGAGTTGCCACTCCTCTTGAAATGCCTGCTGTAACCAAGAAGGCAAAAAGGTAATATAGGACTTACCAGAGCTTCAGGGCCACAGGGAGTGCAGCAAGTGACCAGGAAATGTCTGAAGGGACAATAGGTGTTGGTGTTTAGACATTCTAATTGAGCCTAGCTACCACAGAACATACATGCTGCTTAAAAAATTCTATTTTTTTTTCCTTCCTCTTTCAAAGATGCAGCACTCCAACTTCGAAGCAAATTAATTTGGATTGAATTGTGTATTGATACCAAGAACAAGCATGGCTCCCATCATATTCTCCCTTCTCTGTGTGACTTGGTGCTGCTGTCTCTGCCTTGCTTCTCCTCTGGATGTCAGGTTATTAATTTAGTGGCCTTGCTACACAATAGAATGCAACAAAAGCAGCATAAGGCACAACAGAAGCCAAAATTTAATGCAGTAACTGTAATTGTAATCTGTTCTTTCTAATATATATGGCTTTCTCTTGTTCTCCCTTTCTTTATTCTTCTCAGAATTGTGCTCGTTAATATCATGGTATAAGAATGTCAATTATTCTAAAAAGTCAAGCAAAAGAGACCTCATTCACACATGTTTGTAAACAAGATGCAGAAATCCCCAAGGATTTCAGAGAGTTTGGCAATATCTATATATATATATAAATGTGTGTATACATGTATATATACTGCTAGACAGCAGAGAAACTATTGTGCAGTTTCCCTGTTTTGTGTTTTATCAGCTAGCAATATGAAAATTGATGAGCTGAAGAAACAAAGGCAGATTAACCAGGAATACTGGCAAAAGCATTGTCTACTAGGATTGAAAGCGAAGTGAAGAAAAATGCTGTAACTACAAGTAACACAGCCCTCAGAGATTCCAGCAATGTTAAAAATCAAGTGATTGCCATTTAACTCCTTTCAATCAGCTTTGATGTAATAACGTAGCATGAGGGACTCGGAAAAACAGAAGTTAAGAAAAGAGAATTATGTGAATAATAACCCCTTCGTTACAGAAGGGTATTTTCTGCCTGAAAGATGATTGATTGACAGACTCAAATGAAGTCCTCTGTGTAGCAGCAGAGAAAGTTCACTGTGGCCAGCAGTGAAACAAATACTCTCCCTGTGATACCAGTGCCTTAGATTAGGTTGCAAGGTTATCTGTAGGCAGGCTGGATGCACAGGTTTTCCAGGGGGAAGTTCTATGGCAGGTGAAAGTAGGCAAATTATAACAAGAGAAAAAGATAGTGGTGGTAGAGATATTAGTTTATTTGAGATTTATATGGAATGTGTTTAAAAATAAATCCAATTTGTCTATTTAAAATGTCATTGATTTATAGTAATATGACCTTATTTATAATAAAAATTGTCGCTATTATAATGATTACTACCCACCTTTATAACAATATTTATTCACCATTGATCAAGCTATACCAAATGGGATATGGAACATGAATGTTGAAAAGGGCAGAAAATCCTAGAACATCCTCAGCTTGTCCCAATCTAACAATCTTCCTTATCTGCAAGCCCAGTAAAGCAATGTGTCATTAGATCAGTGCATGCTAAGGCAGCAGAATAGGTTTAGTCTGGCCCACCATAAGACACTTGCTTTACAGACTTACCGAGGAAAAGCCGGCATGTCACGGACTAAGCTTCCCTCTTGTCCATGGTAGTTTTGCAATTCTGCAGTAAAAATACCAGCCTGCATTTTAAAACTTTTGTTGTAGGAACATTTGGGGATGTTTTTGATCTGCACTAAGAGACTGGAGGGGCTGAATAATGCAAATACTAATGTCTTTAATTTTATATGGATTGATGAATTGCACAGCACTCTTCCAAACCCAGGTCGAAGGATGTAGCGTTGCCCTGGCAGACACCTTGCAAATGCCAGCAGACACAAGCACTGCACAAACTGGAGGACCCCTCTACAAAATCACAGCTGAGGTATTTGCTTAGCTTCAGATGTTCAGATGTGGTGCTTAGGGACATGGTTTAATGGTGGACCTGGCAGTGTTAGGTTTGTGGCTGGACTCAGTGAGCTCCAGGGTCTTCCCTGACCTAAATTACTCTACATTCCTATGATTCTATATAACGAGCTATGCGCTTAACTAACCTTCATATCACTGCTTTGCAGGACACTTGGAGTTCTGGTCCCTCAGATGCATTGCTTTCAGGCTGTAAAGATTGCAAACTTCCCTAAGATGCCAAAGAGCTGGAGGCAGCCCACAGCCTGTGCAGGGCAGCCAGCTGGTGTGGCTGCAGGCGTGTGGCCTACATGTAACTGGATCTATACACGCGGAGTTAGCAAATGGAAAGAAAGATTTGATCATCACAGCACTGAGAAAAAACAGAATGTGATATTATTATTTTCCTGCTATTATTTATTATTAATGACTTGATTCCTCTGAGAGGGGTCGACATCAATGTCAGTTGCCAGTTCTTGACACTTCTAAGGAAGAGCCCCATTATTAATTAATTATTATTATTATTGTATCACTGCACCAGCTGTGTGATAGGTGATTTACAGACATATTCAGGCAGGGTCCCTACATGAAATGTTTAAAATCTAAAACATGAAAATTACAAACAGCATTACAGACAAACAAGCGTGGGAGAGAGAAATAATGACAGAAGTGATTATGTTTGTTGCGGGGTCACTGAGCAAATCCCTGGGCTCAAGGGAGTCCATGGGAACTTTGCTGTTGAGCCCACAGGCTCAGGAGTCTGCTGCTTAGTTTTGCTTCTCTTGTTGCTGATTCGGGGGGAGAGTTGGGGGTTTCAAGTCTATCTTCAGATGCCACTGCAGCATCAGCTCAGTTATTGGTCAGTGAAATGAGATTAAATGTATCAAGGCATCTGGGCCCCAGGCATAAAGTTCTGAAGAAATAAACTATTGGAAGGACTTGAAGATGAGCTTGAGGAAGAAGCTGACAGTTAATTAGTGGAAAACACAATTATTACGTCCAGTGTATGTGCCATTTTTTCCCTCTGCCTAGCCCCTAGTAGCTAAAAGGAGCAAATTATTCACAGTTATATCCACTTCCTAAAACAGATGGAGCTATTTTTCTGTCACTTACGTGTATTTTAACTCAGTGTAAATTCAGTGACTTTAGAGACCTTACTTTCTTCACTACATGAGAAAAATGTTGTCTCCAGTTTAATCCAGCCTAACTGATGTTCCTAACGAAGGACTCCTTTGCCCAAGCCCTCTCTGCAGTAAATCCAGAGGACAATGACCTCCAGAGCATAATTCTGCCCACTTAGGAGCTTCAGTGCCCTCTGGAGGTTTCTGTCTTTCTCCATTCACTATGGAGTTTAGAGTGACCAGATTCCTAACTCCTGCATCTCAGTGAGATCCCTAAATTGAGTAGAAGGGATCCACGCCTCTATGCTTATGCATAATTTAAATCTACATCTCCTTGTAGCTCTGCTGCAGACCAAGTAATTGCTGAGATATGTGATAGCAAGAGATAGTCAATAGACAGGAAGACCACTAAGGACTGCTTGGATTACTTGTGCTTTGCTGGGCTCTTCAAGAGTGCTTTCTGCCCATTAACACTTCACTTAGGCTGTTCTTAAAGGTCAGAACCTGACCGGACTTCCCTCTTCATGAGAGGCATATAGGCAAGGTTTTTACCCTGCAAGGTATTTATTTATTTACAGCCCATTTTGAAAAAAGATTAGTTCAGTCAATCAAGGATTTTAATACATTTATATGGCACAGTGGTGTATAAGTTTATTGACTGTGATTTCATGATGTGGAATAGGGAGAAAGCTGTCTTGGAAAAATGTATTGTAATTTTATATGAAATTCATGATGCTATTAAGTTTTTGGTCTCGTATACTGTGGAGTGTAGCATTTCAGAGATAAACCATCTTGATGTTTTCATTTCAAAGACAGGTAATAAGTGGAATACAACAATTTCCTGGAAACCCCAGACAGGCATAATCTGCTTTATGCAACCAGTCACCATCCTGAGGCTCTTAAAAAAGTTTTACTTTATAGCCATTTTGAGAACCTGTAGGATTTGCAATCATGGCACTGGCTATAGGGCAGAGATGGATTATCTGGTTAATAAATACAGGGAGTGGGACTAAAAACAGGAATATATCATGAAAGCAAACTGCACTTGCATTAAGGGAGACAGTACAAAATTGCTCTAAATTGATGCAGATAAAAAAAAGAAATTTTGCTTTTCAATGACACTTTATGGATCATTCATAATGACACCACTCAGTCTTCCCTCTCTGCCAGCATGATGCTTTTCTCCCACAGTCTGACAGAGGTGGGGAGTAACTTTTGACTTTTATGCTGAGTGCTTTTGCACTATTGTGCCTGCCTCTTATTGATGGGTGCATATGTCCGGTATCTTTTGCCCATGCTCCAAACTGGCCAAATGCCGAAAGAGATACGAGTGTGTTCAGACAGCACTGTGTCCAAAGGACTATGCTCCATCCATACATCCCCAGGCACAGAGTAATTTTAGCACTGTTATGTATTTCTGAGACAGTGTTACATTAAACCAGTTCAAAGGATGAAAAGAGAATCATGTCTCCCTATGACTAACTTCTACAGACATAGAGATTTCACCAATTTTTAGTCTCAAACAATATATTTTTCACAGCAGCAGATCTGATGTGTGCTTTCTAGAGTGTCTGGTACTGGACACACTGGTCTACGAAGCAATCTTCTGGAAAATAATCCCATGCTAATAAACAATAAAAAAGAAATTAGTCAGTAAAGAATGGTTTAAGCAAAGGGAACGTGATATCAAAGTCTAATTACGTGGTTATTCAATCCCCAACATGGATATGACTTCAGGATACACTTCTTCATCTTTCTCTGTTTAAAACATACATACAACATCAGTTCCTGAAACACAGGCTCAAAGTAGTCTTAACTAAACCATCTACAGTAATGCCAGAAAAATGACTATCAAAACCCTCCTGATTTACGCTGACATAACAGGAAGCAGAAGTAGACTGTAATCTCATTTGGAAACACTATGATTGATTATCACCATTTCATTTTTCTGTTACAATAACATAAATCTGAATTAATTTCAGTGTAAATGAGCTCAGGATTAGGATTTTTGACACAGTTTTTTTGCATGGTGATGGAAGGAAGATAACTCCAGGGAAGAATTTAACTCCGAAATGAACTGAATGAACCTGAAGGGAAATTTACCTACCTTCACAGACTATGCAGTTTTTTAGGAGTAACTTCACTTCCATCTTGCAGACCTTTCGGTTCTTCCTCAAAAGTCCTTCCTCTTACTATAATCTACAATCACAGCAGAAATCTTCAGTGAATCTTCCCAGAAATAGGTCTGAAAAATATTTTTGGATGAGAGGTTTAGACAGACAGTTCAGAGATAATCTTCCATGTGTACAAAATGCCATTTTGAGGAATACTAATAGGATCTGCAAATGCAGAAATTGTAGGGGATAGCTAAAAATGGACTCCAGACACACCAGAAAAGAAATTATGCAGTTAAAAACAAAAATTCAAAGAGAAACCAAAAAGGCTGTCTTTCAAAACTTGCACAATGGATTCTGCTAAGCATCTTTCCCCTCTCTCCTGTTTTTACAGGGATCAGGCATGTCTCAGCATTCACCACAATCCAGTTCTGCTGTAATCCTAGAACAACTGCTAATTTCTTCCAGAACTGGACATCTCTATCTAGTCTGCAGATGAGAAGAAGCTGAGCAGTGCAGTTGACACAACAGAAGAAAGAATATCAGCCAGAGGAACCAAGACATACTTGAGAAGTGAGCCCACAAGAACCTCGCGAAGTTCAAACAAGTCCAAATGCAAGGTTCTGCATGCAGGTCGGGAGCGTAGATATGAGTTCTGACTGACAGAAGGGCTTGGGGGTCTTGTGGATGAAAAGCTCAACTTGAGCCAACAGTGAGTACTCACAGCCCAGAAAGCCTGGGCTGCATCAAAAACTGCGGCAAACAGGTCGAGGGAGGAGATTCTCCTCCTCCACTCTGCCAAGAGATCTCACCTGGAATGCTCTCCTGGTTTAGGAACGGCACTCCCCCATTTAAGTGCCCCCTCGCCTGGCACCAAGACTCTCTCAAACCAGATGTGCCCCACTTGCTCCCCCCAAATTCCATTCCCCCTTCCTGCTTAAGGGATGGATTTGAGAATTGGAGGCACAAAAAGGTGAAAATTACAGGTTGATATAAGAACAATTTACTGTGAACAGCAGTGAGATAAGAAAACGAACAGTAACAGCAACAATATTAATAACAAAAGCATACAAAAAGAGATAATGATTCACAGGCAAAAATGCTCACCGCAGAGCTGGACCTGACCACGGCCTTTTTTCCCAACCAGGAAAAGAAATGCCTTTCTTCTGGGAAACAAGAGTCCCTCACCCCCACTCCCTGGAAATGACCTAAGATGGTATCAAATAACACTGGGGGGTTGACCACACCTACTGGGCTCTGCAGCCCGGAGCTCCTGGGCTCAAGCCATCCTGCAGACTCAGCCTCCCGCAAAGGTGGGGCTGCAAGTGTAGTAGTGCCACTGCACCTTCCTACTCTAAAAATATAACTCTGTCCTGGCCAGAACTAGGACAAGCACTGAGTCCAGGTCTGGGGTCTTCCAACACAAGAAAGATGTGGACCTGTAAGAGGAGATCCAGAGGAAGACCACAAGATGATCAGAGGGATGGAGCACCTCTCCTACAAAGAGAGAGACATGGGGTTTTTCAGCATGTAGAATTGAAGGCTCCAGGAAGGCTTTATAGCTGTCTTCCAGTACCTTAGGGGTAAAAAAGGTACTGGAGGAGTAAAAAAGGAGGAGAATGAACTTTTTATACAGGCAGAGAGTGGCAGGACAAGGGGCAATGGTTTTAAACTGAAAGAGGGCAGGTTTACATTAGATATCAGGATGAAATTTTTTACTGTGAGGTGGTGAAGCGCTGGAACAGGTTGCCCAGAGAAGCTGTGGGTGTCCCATTCCTGGAAGTGTTGAAGGACAGCTTGGACAAAACTTTGAGCAGCCTGGTCTAGTAGAAAGTGTCCCTGCCCACTGCAGCAGGCCTGGAACCAGATGATTTATAGAATCCCTTCCAACCCAACCCCTTCTATGTTTCTATCTCACCAAGTGATCTAGTAGGCAGAGGTGGCTTTTGATTTTCAAGACTTCAGAAAAAACTTCAGTGGTAAACCTTCCCACATGCATTTTCCAGTCAGATAAAATACAAGTTAGAATTTCTTTATTCCCCCTGGAAACTGTTCTGACAACCTTTTGTTTGTCTCAAACTGGGACACCTTTTTGCAGTAAGATGCACTTACGATTCTCAGTATGGCAAACGTGTTTCATACCATCTGTTCCATATTTATAATTCTTTAGTTTATATTAAAGAAAACAGTAAACTACAGGGATATTATGCATGCAATTGAGGATTTTATAAGGTTCAATAAATTCCCTCTTAACAATCAGAGTTAAGCCTACATAAATTCTAATCTTTCTCCTGCTCTACATTTTACTTTCTCAGTTCCTCAATCAGTTTTGTTGCTCTGTTCTCTACTTTAAGATGAGACATCAATTTTGCAACAGGATAACAGGCTAAACTCCCTTTTCAAAGAGACTCTGTGTGGAAGAATTGTAACACCTAACCAAAACTAAAGCCGTGGAAATCACAGACGTTTTGATCTGGCAAGTTTAAGAGTTGGAAAGAATAGTCCAGAAGAAAGAGACTTAAAATGCTTTGTTTTTTCTGGACAAATCATTGTTTTTGCTGATACCATGCATCTCATTCCCAGAGCTTGAAAGAAACAAATGTGATAATGACCTAGATTTAGAAAATTTTCAGAAAAGACCACCATCTCTCTTTTACCCGAACTTAAGTTCTATGAGTTTAGGTCAAGAGTGTGGGAGATTCAGATTAACTCCGAGTGGACTGGAAACACCATAATCCACCATCCATGAGACTGGACCAGTGTTGGGCTGCCTTGGTATCCTTGCAGATCCAAGTATGCAGGGAGTAGGGACTGTCACCCCACACCCGTCAGGTGAGTGTCTTCCTATCCTGACTAGAAAGCTATATCAAATAACTGGTGATGTATTTTATAGAGTTATGCTCTTCTATTGTACCCAGCAATAATGACCTCTCTTCAGTCCAGAATCTCATCCTGAATGGAGAAGATCCAGGCCAGGCTTTTCCACAGGAAAAAGTGACTGCTAGAATGAACTATTCTTTGAAAAAGGTTTCAGCTTTCTCTCTTACTGGAGCTTTTCTGCTTCATGTACCACATATAGATGCTTACTAAGAGAAATAGCAGAGCAATGAGTCTGAATCTCCTCAGAGAGCAGCTCACAGCACAGGAGACAGAGTCCCATCTTTACTCCACTTGTATCTAAATATTTTTACAGGATGAAACAGTATGAGGAAGTCCCTAGTAGAGTGGTATTTATGAACTTCTAGTAAGGATTTAAACACTCCAGATAGAAGATGGAAGAGACAGCACTTTCTTCTGCATTTTAACCAACCACTCGGACTCCTGCAGTCCTGGTAAATGAGAGTTTGTAATCCTTTTATAATTTTGAGACATGAAGTGAAAACAGTTTCACAAGTTGTCTGTGTCATTATGATAATGATGTTCTGTTGCATCAGATTATTTTTGAAATGTGGGGGTTTGTCTCATCAGGTCGTATACCATTTTCCTCACATTTCTGTGTACATTGTAAATCTAAAATAAGTTTCTGTTCTTGATCTCCTTTTGAAGAATTCCTCTGACTTCACTCATTGTTCCTCAGATTTATGACAGATTATGGCTCATTGCTCTTCCTGTCATCTAGAAAGACAAGTGAAAAGGGTTAGTTTCAAATTAACATATGAAGTCTTTCAGCTTCATTCTATTTCTGGTGACACATTCCTTGTCCTCTGGAAATTATACTGAAATTCCCCATGAAAAAGCTTTGGTATCCAAGGAAAGCCTCATTGACGTTAACAATTATGTCCTTTGGCACAGTCTTAGACATGCACTGTTTTTGTTGCAAGCTTAAAGCCTAAATCAGCAGTATGTTCATTGCAGCAAATGGAGAAGCTTGGGGTTTACATCATCACATTGAGAGCAGGATTGGTTCTTACACATTTTTATGTTCTCATTTCCCCTGGTAGCTGTGTTGTCATATTGTCTGATTCATTTGAGCACACAAATGAAAAGCCAAAAGGAGTAATGTCTATACTGCACAAGAAAATTTCTGAACAAGGGATGTAGGCAGAGAACAGGGAAGAGGTGCACGTTTTCTTGCAGGTTACCAAAGCACCTAGGAGCTTTAATATATGTCTCCAGAAAATAAATAAAGATTTTACAGAGAGATTGCTAGTTTATAAAAAGAGCTAGATGTTGCTTACAACTAGTGAATACTCTCAACAATTTTAGACAGTGATAAAAGTACTGTTCCTTAGTAAACCAAAGGTGCTGCAATTTTTACAGATCAAAGATAGCTCACAACTGACACATATCTTAAAGAAGTTTCATACTGGAGACAAAGTTCTGCAAGTGGCTGAAAGCACAACACAGACTTTTGATTTCTTGGAATTTCTAGAAATAAAATCTATGAGAAGATTAATATATGTTATCCTAAGATATTTTTACTAAATAAAAGAACATATTTCTCCATTTTTCTTCAAAAACAGGAGATTTGAATATATGAGTTTGTTGGAAACATTAATTAACTATGTAGGTTAACTGTGTAAGCACAAAGGAAATTCTAGAAAGGCAAAATTAGTGTTTTGGTGGGGGCTTTGGAGGAAACAAGGGGATGAGGGAAAGCAAATGATAGTTCTGCTAGTATCTACTCAGTAAGTTTTCCCAAAAAAAGCCCAGTGAGCCAAGAGGTTCATTTGTGTTTCACTGCCCTCTTGGACCTCACCTGGAACACTCATGTGCTGGGTGTCACGTTATGCCACGGTGACCACCATGACTGGAGCAGGCCAGCTGACCGCAGGAGGAAAGTCATGGGATTTCCCTTTCATTTGTGGAAACTTTCTCATGAGTTAGAACACAGGCGGGGGCCAAATAATGTGAGGGTTTTGTTCATGTGGATACCTGCAGTTTCTAAATATGTTCAAATCCCAAGTGCTTTTTTGTGCAGTAGGCAACCTAAACTCTGAGTGCCTCCCACAAGCTATTACAGGGACATGAGCATGCACCTCATCCTCTTTGATAAAAACGAGGACAGGTTTCTGTCCTTTACTTGCCTTGGGTAAACAGCACCCTCAAAAATTCTCCATAAGTGTTGTGAGAGCTCCCTCTCCTGTTACAAATGGCTTTATCAGCTGATTTAAAGTCTCAATTCTGGTTTACAGGGCTGAATCACAGCTGAGCTGTCAGAGAAGAAGAAGGTGGGCAGAGAAGGAGATGGTGCTAGGATCAGCTACAGAAATCGTCTCTCAGAAAAGTGTCAAGCAAAGGAATGTCCTTTTGTCTTTTCAGAATATGTCCTGGAAGCAAGAATGAACAACTCATATTGTTAGATACTTGATCCATTTCAAGGTGTAGCTGGTGGAAGGGCCATATTTAAAGAGCTTGAGTAGGGATTTAAGCTGTTTACTGCCTGATTTTTATTCAATAATCTGTTATTGCTTGTTTCGTTTAATTACTTGACACCAAATAGCAAGCTGAAATAGGCCCCTTTCCATACTAGGTGACATTCAAATGATTCAAAAAGATGAAAAACCGTGCAGCCAAGGGGGAAACACAGTTTCCATCTTGTCCAGCCATTTTTTGTTAGCCTCACAGGAAAAGGAAGCAGGAAGCCCACTGGCCCTAAATAGCCCTTTCGTCCCTGGAACACATGCCTGTAACAGTCAACCCAAAAGTGGGGTTTTTCAGTCTCAGCTTTTCCAGCACATACAGATGAAGCCATGAGTGAACTACTGAGATATCCACTCCAAAAAATCTCCATTAGTTTGATAGAGAGAACTTGAAGTCAAAGGCACCTTCAGTAATATGGCACTGCAAGAAGGATCTTCCATACAGACTGTTTTAAATGGCCTCTCATAATGAATTAGGCACCAAACACAAGTAAACATTATCAGGCATCCCTCTCTCTTCATTTATCACTGGTTTCAACTTTCAGCCCTACACTCAAAATGAGAATTTGGTATCTTAAATGGGCTTTCAGACACATCTGAGTGCTGGAGATAAGATACCAAGAACTTCTGTACTCCTTTCAGGGGTGAGGGAACAAGGTGAGCTTTAGCTTTTGAACTGCTTTAGCTGGGGAAGTGAGTTGAATCTGTGTCTCCCATAGCTGTGTGAATACTCAGATGTGAGGCCATTCTGTGCACATTTTCAAGGAAAGCAGCAGCCACTGCTGCACATTTGTCACAGATATCTCTGAGGTATGCCATAAGCAGTTTCTAAGAATGCCTGATCAGGCTGAGCCTCTTGGCGGGAGGGACTGTCTGTGTGGACTTCGGTGAGAATGAAGCGCTTTTCATCTGTCCTCCCCAGGCTGAGCACTTCTGGGTAGGCACAGAAGCAGAACAGGAGGTTCTCAGGGATTTTAAAGGTTAGAAACTGAGGCATCTCTAGAGGCAGTTTGTGAGGTTTTTCAAGGTTTGGAGGAGAGCTGAGCAGGGATTTTCAGGTTGCACATTTTGATGTCTGAATTCTTCATAGTTCTCCTTGGAGGTACCAGCATCTTTTTGATTTGCAGGATGTAAGAGCAGGGAGCTTCACTGCCCGTGGTGGGACTTCACACCCAAACACCTGCCTAAATACTTTAGAAAATGTGATTTATAGGTCATGGCAGGACTCTTCCACACATTTCTTCTCTTCTACACAAAGCTTTCAATTAAGTAGCAGATAATGAGTATTATAAAACCTGTTTCTGCTGTTTCTGAAGGATTTTTTATGATGTAGTCCCTCAGTAGAGAGCATTACAGGAATCTAATCCATATGTTGGTGGAGACAAAATAAACAAGCACATTTGGAAGAGGTAGGCTACCTTTACCTCATGTTTGCTTTGTGGGGGAGAAAAATAATAAAAACTTTTTTTTGCCACTTGATCATTTTTGTGGGTAATTGCCAGGTTAAACTGTGGCTGTTCTGTCTTTTCCAGATAGTTAAAATAATAGCGCAGTTCCTTACCCACAGCAGTTAATTATCAAACACAACCAGTTGCGAAGCTATTAAATAATTATAACACATTTTACAACTGCTAAAAATGTATATGAATTTTAGATGGTGATATTATCATATCCCTTGTTAATATTCCTCAGCAGTTTAATAGAATGGCTTATGACAATTAAGTGCAGCAAACAGCTTTTATTACAGTTTTAACATAGTTTTGGACTATATTTTCTACACACTAAATCACAGCTTCAGAGGAATCAAAGCAAAACAATAAAATGTCAGTTAACTCAGGATCCTGATGGGGCAAAGGTGGGAAGTGTACTTAGTCCAAATAAAACTGGGCTGATTGATCTTTGGGGATGATCCCTCCTTAGCTCAGGATGCTGATGCCCTGTAGGGTTTGAAACAGACCTTAAAGTTCTGAGGATAAATTCTTGGTGCAAGCAAATTGAGTTAGCTATGGAAAATACTAACATAGATAAAATTCATTGCTTTAAAGTCACTCTTACAGAATGGAATCTGATCTCCCCATTTTATACCACAGCAACAATTCCCTCAGTGTCATGGGACCCCAAGAGCATGCAGGTAGATTTTAACCTTTTTGGACTTTTTCCCTTTTTTGTGCTGTACTTTCTGAACTGCAGAACATCAATCTCGAGTTCCAGATTTCTGTAACTTTTTTATTCTGCAGGCAAGCCATTCAACTTGTCGGCAGCTCGTTGACATCAGCAAGTCTTGTTCTGAGGGCTTGCAGCAGTTATCATGAATTGGCACTAGTTAGCAGACCTGTTAGTGTAAGTCCATGAGCTTTAATTTACTGTTTCAGAAACAGATTAATCCTCTCTTCCAAAAACAAACAAAAAGAACTTTGAACAGCTTTTGCAAATTCAATGAAAATAAATAGTCAAGCTGCACATACAACCTTTTGAAAATCAAGAAGGTTCAAATTTGTCCAGAAGTGTCCAAATAGTACCAACAACAGCAGCTGATTGTGAGCACCAACAGTAAGTCTGAAAAAGACGGTGGGATTTGTAGGGATGAGTCACCAGGCATGTATTTTCTTCCCATTCCTATAACTAAGGAAAATAAAGAATTTACAGAGTAACTCCAGGACCACAGACCCCAGAGAGAATCCAGGTAAAAGAAGAACTGAGTAACTTCTGGGGAATCCTGGGGATACTGCAGTCCAGGTCCAGGACTATGTACCTTACAGCTGCACCATTGCACTGACCCACCTGTCATTTGTCCCAGCCCCCTCCATTGCTGCCATGAAGCAGGGAAGCCATGCAACTCATAAAAGTTCATATATCTGTGATTTTATAGTCTCCATGCTGTCATCTGGTCTATAGATGTGCCAGGGTTCATTGGAAAAATGTATGTAGCAGTGCAGAAGGTCTACAAACTACTGCTTAAAACCACACTTATATAAAATCCCACTGCAGAAACATCCACGAGCTGCAAGAACTCAGAAGAAAGGGTAGATATAATTAGAAATTTATGTAACATTAACTAGTAGTATTCAGTCATATTCTGCAAACTGAGAAGTATCAGTACACAACAAAGGAGAAATCTATTGTCCTGTCAAATCATGAACAATGTATTATTCAGGTCCCAAGTGCAGGAGCCTCAGATCCTTGACCACAGTGGCCATCATTAGTTAAGGAGTTTAACAGTGATGGAAAAAAGGGGAAAGGAGCAGCAATTAAAATAATAAGATTCTCTAGAAATGTAATAAGATTCCATAGGAGCTGTCCCGGAAACATCTATCATGTTATCTATCAATAATTAAATTCATTATTCCTTATTTTGAAATGGCCATTTCAGGGGCATACTCATCTCTTAAATGCCACTGTATGATTTAAAACTAATGGTATTTTTTTTTTTTTAAGAAACAACTGGGTGATTCTTCACCCATCTTATGAAGAGAAATCAGAAAGGCTGTTGCAGGAGCCCCGGTGAGCTACAGCTTTATGCTGCTAAACAACAGAAATCGACTAGCACATTGAAAAATACTTAATCAGATGATTCTGCATTTGATCATCCCAGATATATGCCACCACCACAGAAAGAGATGTCTGCATGACAAAGTGTTGAAATAAATCAGTGTAGACCAGAGCTACAATTCCTATGGAGGATGAATTTCTTTCAGAAGTTCAAGCCATCCTGCAGCTTGTAACATTCATTGTTCTCAATTTCCAGGAAAATATTTGGGCTTGCTAGAGAGATGGATTTCAGTAGGATTCAGTAGAATTCAGCTAAAACTGTTGCAAACGAGATCTGGGATGCAGAATGAGCACAGGCTCTGTGGTCACTCCCAAGTTGTTAGTTTGTCCCTCCAGCTGATTTTGTAGCTTTCCAACCAAGGCTTTCCAAGGAGCCTATGGAGGGCATTAGTGCTAAGCAGTGGGACTGGGAAGCAGTCACTGTCAGCTGGCCTTGGGGGCCTGGCTTCCTTCCAGTAGTAGTGTTGCCACAGGCCAAGAGTCTTTATTTTTGGTGAATTTTCTACGTATCTCGCTTTGACTCAACCACCAAGGAAGTGGTTGAGTCACCATCACCATCAATGATCTTGGAGGTCTATTTCAACCTAAATGATTCTATGTTTACCTTCTTAATTTTCAATACCTACAAGAAACAGTGTATGTTGAGCTCACTTTCACTAGCTGTACCTGCAAAGCTGTACTGACCTGTCTAGATCTTCTAGTTAGACACCCAAATCGCATTTTCCACACACAAGATGCTCACAGAGTTGCTCTAAGGCTGATGGGTACCTCCCCATGGACACTTCCACAGATGTCCTAGCACAGACACTTACAATGCCAGCATGCTGACTGCCAGCTTCCAAAAGATGATTCCTTACAGATTTGCCTGAGGAGAGAGCAGGAAACAAAGCTGTTCAGACAACCAGCAAGGCTCAGCAGAAGGGCACCTCCTGCTGTACCCCTGGGTGGCTCAGCAGTTACACTCACAGTCTAGCCCCACTACATGCTAGAGAATTGCAGACACATCCCAAATCTGGCAGTCAGTTCCCCATGGTGGGCAAGTTGGACCGATCTGTCAAATGACTGATATGCATCTATTAAACTGTCTTTTGTATATACCAGTAACACAGGCTAACAAGATAACACTTTGAATAATGCATCTCAGGATAGGGAAACTATGAAACACAGATGCCTCACTGTTTTACAGTCGTATGTCATTCTTCTGTCCTACTGCTTTTGACAAATCGATTGGTATGATAGTTATACGGGTCCTTTGTTTCCTCATCTGCCTCTTCTCAAACCCAAGACTGAAAATTAACATGACTTTCAATCAATTTTGCAAGTTATTAAATCTGTTTGCCCCTACAGCAGGTCTGTGCCAAAAAGTGATGGATTCACCAAACCTAGCTCTTCTACTGAGAGACTCAGTGCACCTGTGGTATGTTCCAGGATCCTTTTCAAGTATAATCTTGACATCTGATCTTTGATGTAATTAGCACAATTGCAAATTTTCACAAGGGATTCTCTGTTCTTGTCAAAATCTTTACCATAACAACCTTTGAATTACAATACAGCAGTAAGTGTACTACAGCATTCAGCAGAGGAAAAGATACAGTAGGAACAACTCTAAATGAAATTAATTAGAATGGTTAATGTTCGTGAAGCACTTTGAAGATGGAAAGAGCTATAGTAGTGTTAAATTATAATCATTACCATGCCAGATCCTGAAGGTCTTACTCATTTATTACCCATTTGCTACACAGACTAAACTTACATTCACTTCACCTGAAAATTTATCTGAATGAGAAATACAGATTTCAAAATTCATAAAATAATAATAGTAAATATGGATTAATAAACCAGTCAATCCATAAAAATCTGTGCTCATGGCCCCTGGTACTCGATTCACTTGGAAATGTCCTGGGGCCAAATAGATCCATTGTTCATTTAGTTTGAAAAAAAAATATATAAGCAAAACAATAAAACAGTGTTCTACATTGGATTAAATAGAAGCTCTGTATTGGGGAAAGGGAAAGGGAAAGGGAAAGGGAAAGGGAAAGGGAAAGGGAAAGAGAGGGCTCCCAAGGACTGGAAAAATTCAAATGACACACTGAGATGTGCAAGAGGATCCACGGAGCTAAAGACCAGTCAGCCTGGCCTCAATTCTTGTTAAGGTGATAGACCAAATAATCCCAGAAACCATTTCCAAAAAATATCAAGGTGATTTGAAGTAATCAGCATGGATTTATGAAGGGTAATTCATGTCTGACCAACCTGATAGCCTTGTGCAAAGAAATGATTAATCCAGTGCATGAGTGGAGAGCAAAAGTAGACTTTAGCAAGGCATTTAACACTCTTTCATAATATCATCATTGGCAAACTAATAATGCACAGGCAAGACAAATGGACAGGGAGGCAGACTAAAAACTGGCTGATCCTTCCCCTCTGCTCAGCATGGATGAGACACATCTGGATTACTGGATCCAGCCGTGGGTTCCGCACTACAAAACAGGCGTGGACATACTGGAGAGAGACCAGAAAAGAGTCACAAATGCGACTAAGGATCTGGACCATCTCTAATATAAGGAGGGACTGAGAGGGATGGGACAGTTCAACCTGGAGAAAAAAAAGGCTCTGGAGGAATCTTACCAATGTCTGTAAGTATCTGGAGGGCAGGTGTAAAGAAAACAAAGCCAGGCTTTTCTCAGAGGTGCCCTATAACAGGGCCAGTGGCAATGGGGACAAACTGAAATACAAGAAAGTCCATCAGAACACAAGAAGACAATTTTATTTTGTGAGGGTGGCCAAATACTGGTGTTCAGAGAGGTTTTGAGGTCTCCATTCTCAGAAAAGGAAGAGGAACAGGTGAGAAGAAAATGCCCTTTGCAGTTAGCTGTGATATGGTGTAAGAATTCACACATTTGAGTTTTGAAAAATGAAATGCTTTATGAAAGATTACCAAACTGATAGCCACGGAAGGTGTGAATGTACCTGCACCTCACTTCCCAAGCCTAGCCATTTACTAATGTGTCTTCTTATTTTCATCCGTGCTTCAGACTATTCTGGGCAAAGGATTGTGACAGAATCAAAGATCAGCAGTAATGTACATCACATATTGTCTCCCAACACCCTCATTCAATGGTGAAGAAAGTTCTTTTATGGGTGAGATGAGTTAATCTATGTTAGTTCAGTATTTCTTTTCATTGCAAAAGTAGCACCCATAACTGGTAGTTATTTCAAAATGGTTTACTTAAGATAAAAAATTTGGTATACTTTAGTAATGCAATTAATTCCTAGTGAAGCTAACAAAATGTCTTTTTAAAGGTAATCAGAGAGATTTTAATTCACATCTTATAAACCTACAGGAAGCACACATTGAGTTCTGAGTTGCAATAATGTCCAGCTTTTCCAGCTCTTGTTGGAGAACTCAGCAGCTCCTCCAGAACTCCAAGGGTTTGTCAAGCAGTAAATGGAAGCAGCAGCTGGCCAGGATGCTGGGAAAAGAAAACAAATTTGAAATAAAGTACTTTTTTGTTCTTGTTTAAAGCCACGCTATCAGAGAAGATGCATGTGACAGGGATGGGAGTGCCTGTGAGAAGAAGCTACATGCAGACATCCAACAGAGAATTTAAAATACTGATTAGCAGTATCAATGTATTTTGGCTGCATGCAAGTCCTTGCATATTATCATAGTGCCAGGAAAGTACACAGCACCTCTGAGTCATATAAAAGTTCTGGCTCCTGCACATAATCTGCATTTAGGCAGAAAGTAATAACTCGTAGAATGGAGAAGAGCAGATAATAGTTCCCCCAATAGTATCACACGACAACTTGAGCTGATTTTAACTCTGTTATCGCTCTGTACCTATAGATAGAGCAAAACTGTCTTGTAAGCACATTGCAATCCCAAATTCCTGTAGAATTGTATAACTTCAGCACAGCATGCTTCTTGTGACATTTGTCCTTCTTAGGACAAATAAGTGCTTTGATCACATAGGTGTCCACATTAAATGTGACCATTTAAATTACACTGTCTCATACAGATGCTTACGTGAGACTTGTGAAGTCCCTACACAGCTGAAGGAGAGATACCACCTCCTAACTCAGACTCTTGTCTCTTACCTCCTCATTGTGCAGCAAGCCTGAGATTCTGCAGTGGGATTCATCTCACCTAATTTTAGCAATCCAAATCTTTAGCTTTTGGCTAAGCTGGTCTCCAAGCTCCTTCTACATTCAGTGCAGAGATGGGTATTTCCAGTTAAATGTCAGTGTTCTTAGACAGTTATTTTGGGGTGGGATATCTTGCTTTGTCTCAAGGGATCCTTAGCGGTGGCCCATGTGAACAGCTCAGAACAAATGCCTGTAATCTATATATTATAGGACATAAAGTGATACAGAAGAACTTAAATGCATGGCAATCACTAAACAGTGTGAAGTCTGATTTGTAACCCCCAAAGCTGCAGCACACTTCTAACTACCTTCAGCAACAGGGAAGAATCATCAGTAATGGAATTAAATGTCTATTTTATTCTAATACACTATTAAAGTTCTTGGTGGCTTAAACCTTCTGAACATTATGGTACTGTTGAGTTCAGACGAGGGTTCAAAGATATTTCAAAGATGATTAGCAACTTCTCTTATCTGTTTCCGACTCTCAGTACTTTATTAAATTAAGAAGGAAGTTTCATTTAAGAGAGGAAGACTAGCCCATCAGAGGCTCTGACCAATGCTAATTTACTGAGGGCAAAACTTGGCAAATTGTAACTTTTGTGAAATATTATGAAAATAGTTTGTTGGGAAATGTTAGACTTTTCCAATGAGCTAAACTAGCAAAAAGGGACCGAAAATACACACATTGATATATCTTCCTTTAATAATTTAATATAAAAAGAGCATACAATGAAATGAACTGTCAAGTATAAAAATCCTTTTAGTATTCTCTTTTCATGTTCAAAATCTTTGTTGTTTGAGCATCCATAATTGCTTTGCGTCAAGTTCCCTAAGACATTTCCATCTGTCTTTCGGCAAACTTGAAAACGTTTTTTGTACTTTTGGCTTTAGTAAAAATCAGATGTCTGTTTCAGCCAGCAAGGTTACTTCTGGTGATTGTTTATCCTCTGCCATTCTGTTGTGATCACTGGGGCAATCATTCACTTTGCCATGATACTTGTGAATTACTGTTTGCACCATCACTCACAGCTCATAACTTGGGATAATCCAGAAGGGCATTGCATGCATCATTCCTTCTGTTTAGCCATTGAAATAACTTTACTCGGAATCAAAAGCTGAATGAAACAGCTGAGCCCAGCAAACAGAGAAGCTAACATGGGAGTTTCTGAAGGGTTAGCTGCAGACTCTGTGCTCAGAGGTAGAGCAGTTGCAGAAGGTGAGTTGGAAGTGCATTTGCATGCATGTACGTGTGTGTGTGCATTACCTATTCAAGTTTTGTCCTTTGGGAAAGCTGTGGGGACAGTCTCTCAATCTCCTATCAGGTCGTACTGATCAGCTTGTCAGAGTTTCTGTGAGACCCATCTGGCCATGACTAGCAGGTCTTTGATCAGAATTAGTGCTTGAAATCATCAAATAGCTAATCCTTCCCAGATTACTGAGGGAATGAGACTCTGCAGAGAGAATTTATATATAAATCATTTGCCTGGTGTCCTTTAGAACCAAGCAGATGAAGGAAGAATGAAAAGAAAGACAGTGACTTCACATACGGGAGGGATACTTGGAAATAAAACGCATCTGGAAAGCATCACTGTTGAAGATTCAAGGCAGCAGGGACCCATCACTAAGGAACAAGCTATACAACAAATCAGGGTTTGTAGAACAAGGGACAAGGGTACCATTTTATATACCTGCTCAAATTCCACAAAATACTCATGTCTGAGCCACTAACACAGCCCTGTGCAAGTGATCTTGAAGGTTTATGGATTAATTTTCTATCCAATATAGTGGAAGCTGGGCCACAAGCCACCAGCAGCTCCTACCATCATATCACATTTCAGAACAGCATCAACAGCTCCTTAAAACCTGCCTGTCCTATATTAAGGAAAAAAAGCTGAGAAGTTGACATCTTGATGTGAGTGATATATATCAGTGATCTGTCAGTACAAAAACTACCTTGGAATTTCTAAAAAAAAAAATACTGACAATTTCATAACTCAAAAAATGGTGTCACGGAACGATAAATTTGATTTCATCTTGGCAGATAAAAGGGCACGGATCTAAGAACTAAAAACAAAGATTTTTTTAGGAGCAAGTCATCATGACTTAATTACATTCATTATGTGCAGACTGCAAAAAAGCTCAAATCAGTAATAAATATGGTTGGTGATTTAAAAGAGACAGGATCATAAAGCTGAAAACAACTATATGCTGATAGACCTGGAAGAAGGTATGAATAATTTGGGAGAACTGATTAAATATTTTATTTGATGGTCAAAACACTACCATCCCACAGCTGAAAAATTAGGTGACATTACTTATAAAAAACCTTGACTTTAGCAAAGAGAATAAAAGCAGCTCCAAAAGCTAAAATACATTTGTGATCTGTGTGTGTGTGTGCATCAGTGGGGAGGGTTGCGGTGAGGGGTAATGAAAAAAAGGGTGACATGACACAAATGTATATAAATTTAGAAGCTAGAAAGTTTGGGAAACTGATTAAGGAAACAAGAAAGAATAAAGTAAAAAGCAAGGGATGATACAGTTGTATGTAATAAAATATCGAAACATAAGGAATTCTGCCAGAAGTGCTGGTTTTTTCCTAAATTAATAAAGTAGGGCTGTCAGTAATAATGCAGAAAAGTGTTCAAAAATATTCTGGTTTTTATTAGGAAAAAAGACTATATATTCAGATTACATGAAAATGATGAGTACATTAATAAGAAATTTTCAGAGGCTTTCTTTACGTTCAAAGGACTATGACAAAGAACAATACAATCTTTGTTATTTTTGCTTAGAAATAAAGAGGGGTTTGAATGAGATTTAATCCAAGTTACCTGGATCTATATTTAGATCTATATTTAGAAATGTTATAAACAAGTCATTTGTTAGCCAGAGGGGTCCAGAAGAAACATTGGGCTGGGAGTCTACATTTTTTAAGGAAGTCACTTTAAACTCCTAAAGCAGCTTCAAACTCCTAAAGCACTGAACAGATTTACTTCTTCATCTTGAAATGCCGATGCTTTCTTCAGTAGAATGCCTGCTATTTGTTAGGCACTTCACAAAGTCTCATATAAATTCTTTCTGAGCATCTGATGAGATGTTGTGTTTCTGGCAAGACAGGATGTCAGTGCCTGCTGCTTTTGAAGGCAGATTTTTTGTGGAAGGTTGTATATAAATACATATTAAGGAAGAATGTTTTAACATAACATTTGAGACATAAATATTCATTTCCTGCTGCAAACTATAGATGAACAAGGTATAATAATTCCTTCAGATTCTTGAGCACTTATTTTTGGAATGTTTGCTACTTCTCCCATCTGTTGCTTCTTGATCCCATGTTTTCTGTACAAAGTAAAATACCTCACTGTAGGCTTCCTAGATTTCAGGAAGAAAACATGCGATGGTGAAGCTGACCAGAACAGCCACTACTGCTCGTCTGTTTCCTGTAGATTAATGATGCTGAGAATATGATATTTTAATGGTGGTTCTCCCTACCAGCCTGAAATTCTTCCTGAATTCCTGTAGTGCATAAAAGCCAACAAGCAAAGCCCATCACTGGACAAGGACCAATTCCCTCAAGGGTTTGTTTGTGCAGGGTGAGCAGCGACTCTCACCTGAAGTGTTGCACACGAATGACACCGTGGCACTGAAGCTGCCAGGCAAGCCCAAACTGAGGCCGTACAATCTGACAAAAGGCTGAGCTCTATGCACAAGCACAAGCCACTGCATCAATTTAAGGTAAATATCAAGGTCCCCGTTCACCACAGCTGGAAGGAAAATGGTATTTTCTGTGGGAGTATTTTATGTCTCACATCAAACCCACATGGGTATTTTTGTTTTTCATCTAATTTAAAAAATCAAAATTGAAACCTTTTCCTCCTATTTTTAGTATTTGAAACACAGACAAAAATCTGTTTTCTCACACATAAGCAGAGGAAGCAAATATTTGCCTCCAAACTTTCCATCTAAAAGAAAAACTGCAGAAGCATTTACATGTTAATAAAAGCAACTCCTTCTACTGGTTATTATCCTCCTTTCTCACTCATGCATATTACAGTGATCCAAGCAGAGAATGAGCAGGCTTTCAGACCTTCCTTAGCATGCAAATGAAGCATTGGCTTATGCATCACCCCTTGCATCTGAAAGCAACTTGTGTGTCGCTGCATAACATTGTTCAGAAATTTGGGGGATCTTCCTTTATTCCTTCAGTCCAGCCAGGCAGCATTTTCCATGTCTGATGTGTAGGACTAAACCTATTCCAAACAGCAATAAAACTGAGATAGAAGAGCAGGTGAAGATAAGGAAGGAAATTAAAATAGATGGGGTTTTTATGGAAACGTTTCAGAAAGGAGGAATTGCAGCTTTTCCCTCCAGCTGTACACTCAAAATCAGATATGAAGGACTATCTGATTACTTCCTAAAGTGTTGCCTGGGAGGATGAAGCACAGGCCGTGGAGCAGATCCTCTGCATAGGCAAATCACTGTATGCTTTTTTACACCAGCTGAAAGACTGGTCCTTCTGCGTCCCATCTGCCAAACACACAAAGATGCAGAACAAGTGACTGCAGTCCTCCATAGCAGGTACATCCCCTTTCTACCAGTGTTTTTTTAAATGCACCCAGTGAATTTTAGTACTAGGTTTAGCTCTTTTCCAACTTCATTTCATAGAGAACAGAAGATGGTTTTTGGCAGTGACACTTAGCTGAACTCTGCTTTGTGTGCAGTTAGATTTACTTCTAACACTTCTGAATGTCGTTACCCACATTGTTGCTTTTGTCCCAAACTCTCTTTTTGTTGGTCGGTTTTGTATTGAAATCACAGTTAAGCCATTCAGCATGGTATTTTCTCTACAGAGTGAGAAGTGAGTGAAAGCAGTTGAAGGTCACATGTATTATAACAAAACAAAAGAGAGAAATAATAGGGCATCCAGTCTGAAGTCCTCAGAAATCCAACATATTATTGCCCTGGTGATTTCAGTGTGGATAACAAGAGCTGCAAAGGGAAGGAGGCATCTTAATCCAGCTGCTCCTTTCAGCATACACAATGAGAGGGATGCAGGGGTCTTGTTCCCCAGCCTCTTCCTGCCACTCGGTGTCATGTGCCTGGAGTTGTCTCTAGAGAACACGCCTCTGTGCCAGGATACCACAGACGAAAAAGTTCAGTTTGTGGGTGTCTGCAGTAGCACCCCTGAACTCCTCAGCACATTTGCTTCCCAGGCCAGGCTCTGGGCACTGCAGTCCCCCAAGTCCCATTTAAATTATGGAAATATTCCTGCATGGGACCCGTGACCAGAGACATATTAACTGGCTGAACAATGAGATTTCTGCAGTAAAGGTACAGCTTTTTCCTGCACCCCAGAAAATGAGGTGCCTGGGTATATGGTATAAAACAGAAGAAAAAGAGAGCAGGGATGTATTTTTGTTACAGTTCCTTCCTCTCTCCAGGTCCCCAGCATCTGAGTCAGGAAGAACAACCTGCATTATTTGAAGTGAAATTAATTTATTTCTGTGAGGCTCTTGCCAGCCTGCCAGGGTGCCCAAACCCTTCTCTTAACTCTTCTTTATTGCATTTGTCCTTCAGTAGTATAGGGCAAGGCTTAAAGATCTGAAACTAAGAAAGTGTAGAATTTGGCTAGGTATAAGGAAGAAAGTTTTTACAATGCAGGTGGTGAGACACTGGAATAGGTTGCCCAGAGAGGTGGTGGATGTCCCATCCCTGGAAATGTTTTAAGGCAGGCTGGACAGGGCTCTGAGAGGCCTGACTAGTTGAGGGATGTCCCTGCTCATTGGAGCAGGGCTGGACTTGATGACCTCTAAGGAAGCCCTTTCCAACCCAAGCTGTCCTATTATTCTATTATTTGGAAACAGACATTTGAAGACCTTTGAAGCTAGGAGCAGCACAGCTTTTTAAACATTGTCTCTACACCTTTTTGTCATTATGGTGGCTTCTGTTCCACACCAAGGCACAGGTGCTGGCACAGTCAAGCAGAGAAGAATCTGCTGAGGTCTGGTTGTTCAGGCTGGTAGGTAGCCTATCCAAAGCAGCTGTGCACACTCCCTAGGCATCCCTGAAGACATTGGGGCTCTAAGAGATAAGAACTTCTCACACAGTTCAAAGACTCTCCTGCAGCATATGCCTACAGTTCCAAACAGAAGGGGAAGGGGAAAGGAAGGTTGAGTCCACCTTTGCTCCAGATGACACAGGGAGAGAGCACAGCATTTGTCAGTCACTACGGCTATTTTAGGAGCAATGAGTTCTGAAAAAACCCCTTGCTTTCTGAGTCCTTGTCTATTTCCATCTCTCATGGACACCAGTTTTGTCCTCTGCCTGAAAGTCTGAACACTTGACAACAAAGTCCTAACTCAACACCCAAACAGTTGAGCACAGCCATTAGTCCTAGAGCCTGTTTTCCCTCAGGCCAGATGTTCCGTCAGATGAAGACTATTATTCCTTTAGAATATAAAACACAATGCAGAGCTGTGAGCTGGCTTGCAGACCAAAAGAATTAAAGCCACTTCCCCATCTATACAGCATCACATATATTACATTAGCACAGTACTATACCCAGGCTAATAAAACCAGTTCTGCACTGGAGGTAATCAACCTGCTGGTTGGACTGCAGCCAGTCTCATATTGTAGCTAACCTAAAAGAGGTACCAAAGCTAACTAGTGACAGACCAGATTAAGTATTTGGGTGCTTAGCCTCTATGGAACTCTGTGCTGCAGGAGTTCCATTGCTCTCAACACCTGAGCTAGGGAGTTTAAAGCTTGCTCGGATATGTATTACTGGCTACTTGGGGGGAATATTAAGTGTGACCTGGTGCAAAGCAGGAGAGAAGATTCTCCTCCTTTTGCCTCCCAGAAGTGGAGTTATATGTGAGACCATTTGTCTAAGTATATATGGTCTTGCTGTCAGGGCTGGCTGGCAGAGTGACTTTGTTCTTCCACACAGAGCCCAAAATCATCAATCCTGGGTCCATACAACAAGGGTATTTCAAACAGGGAGTGTCAATATTAATATCTCATTTCATTGTTTCTAATCAGCTAAAATTATTCAGTCAAGGCAAACTCTGCTCTCTATTATCCTGGTGCAATTCATTGATTTCCACAATGGCCAAGTGTAATTGTGTGCAGAATTTGGCTATTAATGTAATTTTAATAAAAGTTTCTTCATGTATATTTCATAAATCTATTATTTTGCAGTGAGAACTTTCTAATCAGCAAGAAGGTATCTCTGGATACTGTTGCTCATTTGGTAAGGTAGGCAATAAGTAATAAATACCACTGCATTAGAAATGTAAGTGAAAGAGAAAATTGGAAGTTGCTTTAGGATGAAAGTAGATTAAATATAGTACATTTGCTTAAGTATCTTTATAATATAGCTTGGCTTTTCATCTTGATCTTTGGTTAAAATTACTTTCTCTGAATTTAACTTTTCGTACATGCTAGAGCACCTCTGCACTATTGGAATAAACAAGACTGTTAAATTAAATGCATATTGTGCCAAAACCTTCCCTCAGCAATATATGTGCATAGGAATTTATAACAGGATTTAAAATCAGAGCTGAAGGTCACCTCTTTTTGTATCACAGGCCATTACATTTCTCCCCTGAAAGGAAATCCAGTAACTTTTACTCAAATTAAAACATTTCAGCTCCCTTGAGAGCTTACTGTAATGTGCTTCAGACAGACATCAGCTGAAACAGAGCCACCACAAATGCCCGCGGCCTTTGCAATGCCAGATAACAAAGAGGCACAGTACTCTTTTATAGCAGGGAAAAAACAGTGTCCCTGATGCTCTGAGTCAGGATGGAGCCACCTTTGCCTCTGAACGTGTGAACCTGGCATAGTGGGCAAGGACCAAACCAGAGAGTTGTCTGTACCACATAGGAGCAGTGCCTAGTTCTGCCCTGGGGGAGACTTTTCCTCATCTTGAAGACAAAAACCTTTCTGCTGATCAACTCTTAGTGGGAACACCCTGCTTCTTCCCCTACAGCCTCAGCAGAGAAGGAATGACTGGGGAATTTGTATCTGCTTTGTGGTATTTGTCTAGCTTGATGGTTTCTCCAAATGCTAGCAATCTGTGGAACTACTCCAGTAGTCCTGATTCTCTGTGTTTAGTCAGAAATCTCCAGAATCTTAATTAAAACTCGTTGCTACAAAGTTACATTTGGTATTTATGGATGGCACTTCTACCTTTGGCATTCAGATACAACTCTTCATTTAGTGTGCGTCAACAAGTTGGAGCCCTTCTCTGTGTCTTCCACCTAGCTATTAGAACTGCTCTCTGTAAAGAACTAACTAAATCCAGTGAAAAGTAAAGTCCAAGTGACTGCCCCTCGCCCACTTCTTCAGGGGATAGAAGAGGGTAAGTTCTAATCTTATCCCTATTGGATTTTCCACATTCTCCTGGAGATGAGAGCAACTTTTCATAGTACTGATGCCTTTTCCTGGTCTTCAAATTAAGAGAGCTGAACACAGTTAAGAGTGGAACAGGGTTTTACCTCAGTATTTATTTAAGGATCCTTAGGTGTGATGAAATGCACATCGAAATGCACCCCAAAGTCTCCACTGAAGAAAATGGCCACCCACAATATGATGTGTATACAATTATATATCTTGCAAAAATTAGCATATCTATCAAAGATTCCCCAATGAGGGACTCAGGTGAGACCCCTCATTGAGGAACTCTCCCCCTGGATGGGCCTATCGTTGTTTACAGAACGTGTTCTGGAGAGGACCTTGGTGTCTGGGGTTTTTAGAATGTTTGGTCTCTTGGCTTAACAGAACACTGGGTCTAAGAGAAGTTATCAAACTTAAAGAATTATAACTATGTAGGCTAAAAACACTAAGAATACATAAAAGCTATATAAGGGAGTGTATAAAAGGGGTATAAAAGAAAAAGCAAAAAATCATCATGGCATCAGTACCCCTAACAATGCTGTGTACGGAGGAATGATCACTCCACTAGTTCTGCTCAGTTATCCCTTTTGCATATAGAAATCCATCTTTTTTTACCCCACAGAAACCCCTTGCATCCAAAGCTGATGATTTAGGCTCATGTACCCCCAATGTAATTTATTTTTCAGGAGTCAGTGTTTCATCTCAATCAAGCAAGATTTTGCTTGCTTTCTGAAAGGCAGGAGTCTAAATCCAGATGTGAAAGAAGCAAGGAAAATGGCTTTGAGGACTGAAATCCTCAAAGGCTTTGAGACTGAATCTTTGACTGAAAGATTGCAATTACTTTCCTGGAGTTGCTGAGAACTGCAGGGATGACCTTGCTTAGTGTAATTTGGGATTTGAGAGGGGTTCCTTAGCTCAGAAGAGTTTGCATTCTCTTCAGCTGCTTATTGTTGCCAAAGGGCTACAAATAAGGGCTCCGGGAAAGAAATACTGTTTGAGTACTCACAGTTGCAATGCTGAGACATTTATGGCATTTGCAACCTAGGTACTTTACATCATCCATGTGATAGATATCCGGGACTCTTCTCAGGTATCATCTAGAAAAGCCTGTATTTTTGTGTCCTAGGAAAATAGAGACAGTTTACCTTACCAAATTGTCATACAAATAGATCAATTAGGAAAACAGAACTTGCATGCTTAGAAAGTGAAGGATATGTGAGCATAAGGAAAACCTTGAAAAAGGGGCATTTGTAGTGGATCTAGCGGCATGACTTATCACAATTAGTTCAGCAGAGTAGCATGTATCCTACAAAATGCCATACTGATAGGAAAAAATACTCAGATGTGTCATGTACCACACAAAAAGGGTGGAACCAAACTGTGAAGTGCTGTGAGATAAAATGTTCAAGGTGCAATACAAGATGAGCCAGAATAGAAAGAGATGACAGCAACCAGACAGCAGACCAAAATAAAATAAAATAAAAAAATGACATGCTGCCTTTGATCCTGCTTACAAGAGGAAAGCAGCTGCACAGTAAAGCTCTCATACTATCACAGAATCTGCAAGTGTAGGAGAGATTGCTTCTGAGAGAGGGCTTGAACTTGGAAGTTTGCATGCAGCTCTGCCATTAACTTCAGCAAGAGCTCAGTGTGCAGGGCGCCAGGAAGATTAGAGCTGAGATAACTCCATAAGTGGCTTGAGGACAAGAAAGACATATGCAAAGAAAAATACCATTGATCAATATCACCCTGCACTGTCCTTCTTTGCACTGTATTAGCTCACAAGCTTTGGAGCTAAAGTGCATTTTTAATGAAGCTTCGGTATTATATAAGGCTTTACCACCCTCCAAAAGTAGCCACATCTTCGCAAAAGGGTTTCAGGATTGCTAGGGAAGCATCAGTCCAGGTGTCTGCAAGAGGCAGAGGAAGGGAAGCAGTAATCTTTTATGTGGAAAGCAAGTTTTAGAGGGATCAGCACTGCTACTTGCTTCTTGAAAGAGAAGTTCTTTTTCAAAAACTAAGTGGTATTAAACAACACATTGTCTCTCAAAGTCTTTTACTAGCCAGAGGCTTTGCAGCACCTATACGGGCACAGGGAAGGAGAAAGAAGGACAAGCATTAAAATACACATTTTCTGATATTTTTCAGCCTCTTCTGTAGCTGAGCTAGCAACCCACATTTTTGCTAGTGCTGCTATAAAGGAATAATTCAGTCCAACGAATTCAAAACCAAAAAAAAAAAGCAGGCATTGTACTGAAACCTGTGAACATTATATGTAAGAGTCATATGTAAAGGTAAACTTCATACTCTGCTTAGCACCAGGTAAAGAAAGTCTCAATGTAATGTCATGTCAGCCACTAGACACTCACAGTTCAAGACAATGGCTGACTAACATGAAAGACTCCAGAAAATAATAAAAAAGGCCATAGGTCTAAAAATCACAGTCCACCTGGAAAGATGGGAAAAATTGGTTCCATTTACTCATGGGACTAAAAGGCCACCATTTTCAAACATGCAAAATTTTTCTGCCAAGAAGGCAAGGGATTAACTGATCTTCCTGTTTAATATAGGCAAGACAAGAAGTTAAAAGTTAAAACTATTTCAAAGAAGCTTTAGACAAAGGCATTAAGAAAAACCTTTTAATGTTAAGGATTGAATGGTGTATATGGGGTAGTCTTACCACCAGACTTTTTAAAAAGGTTACATGAAAGAGAGAAAGGTTTACTCATAGGTATTCTGTTTTCAGACTGAGGATGGCCAAAATGGCCTGTCTAAGTCATTTGAGTCTAGATTTATGAGCCAAGCTGCTGCTTCTGAAGTGAATTAAAATATTTTCTATTTTAAAATCATACTGCAAAGTTAAGGAGAAAAACCTGACTTTAATTAAAATTGCAGGAGCAGCATGAGCAGGAAACATATTTGGAGATTTGGCGTATGTTAAAACAACTTCTCTAGTGCAGTCTTTGAGGGGCATATTAATGTTTATCAGCAGTAAATATTTTGGCCACCGTCTCTCTTCTGAATGTGGAAGATGCAGAAAATCTCTTTCTCCTTGAGGCATTTATGGGGCACAGTTTCATTCCTGTTTACTGGACAGATGGCCATGTGTTGACTTTCTAGATGAAGTAGTTCATTCTGCTGTATTAGTTGATTAGCTTTGAAAAACAGTTCTTTGGAGAGGGGGGAGAAATTGTTCTAAAGGTTTTTCTCTTTTTAGAGGGACTTACTGTTCCAAATTGCTTGCAGCTTTTCTCTCCATATAATGATTATGGAGTTAAACATTACTGAGTCTGTATAAGTAGAATAATGACAGTAACTAGAGCAAGGAATGAAAATGTTAAACTAACAAATAAAGTGGTCGATTGCTGAAACAGATGAGAAGACAGAGGGCAAATTCTAATACCAAGACATAGCTGGCACAATGATTAGACCACAGGCAAAGCTTACTGAGTTTGGATTCAGAATGCTAAAGCATCAACGGTGAAAAACACAGGACTCACAACACAGAAAAAGCTTAAAAAATAACTGGAGGATATATATGAAAGCAGAAGGGAAAACGGTGCAAGTGAAAAATATTATGAGACAGAAAGTCCAAAAAGGACAAGTTTGCCTGAGGATGAGGAATTGAAATGAGAAGCAGCACTCCTGCAGTACTGTGTGGTTCTTTCCAAGGCAGGATCCCCCTCAGCCCTCCCAACCAGCCCCTACTGACCCTAGTCCCTGAAGCACAAGCATGGCAGCAGTGCCGTGATTCCTCAAATTGCCCAGCAAAGTGAAACTCTCTGCAGCTGCATTTCCTTCAGATAGGATGACAATTTATGTGCAGCATACATGTTGCTGATAGGGCTTGGAGACCACCCTCTGGCCTCACTTATAAGGAATCTGAGTATCCTACCCCTCTCTAAGGCACGGTCTCATACAGTCAGAGGAAAACCAGCTGCTTTTGATAATGACATGGCAAGGCTTATGCTGTGCAGGGTTGATTGATCTGAATTCAGGTGGTGATGGAGGGGAACTTCATGGACTAAATCATTCCGTGACTGTAAGTGATCACTGGGTTGTGCTAGCAGCAATAAAGTGAAGTCCTTTGGTTTTATTTAGGTTAGAAAAAGCAAGGCAGAGAATGACTGAAGGGCTTGAGTAGGAAGGCAAACCTTGTTAGTTTCTATTTACTTTTACCATCTAATATCTAATGCTTCATAGCTCTTGTGACATTTCAGACACACGCGACAATTGCACTAAAATCTAAGTCCACAGAAGTAGGCCAATTTACAGCAACTGAGGGGCTCATTCTTCTAGGGACTACTACTGAGACAAATCATTTTGATTTTTAGGCTTTCCTCCAGCAATCAATATTTTTATTGCTTTCCTTGAGATAGAAAACAATGATATAATAACAAAAGTTGCTGGGTTTTGCTTCAGATTGTTTGTTTTACTTTTCACTGGCTTGTTTTGAGCACAGTGGGGTAGGCTCTTTTCAGACAAAATATGAAAAAGGTGAAAAAAGATTTGTACTCTGCTTTGAAGGGAAAGAAGGGAAAAGGCTTCAGTGCACTGCAGATAGGCTGAGGCTCATACTGACTGTTTATTCAGCTTTCAGAGGCTGCATTCTCATCCATGCTGCTGTTTACATGTAAGGACTTGTATTCCTGCGCAGTCATATGCTGCTGCTTGGTTGCTTCATTTTGTTTTCTGTTTCTGCTCTTCATTCATACCATATCAGAATATGGATTGCATTGAAATATCTATATCTGTTACAGACTATGCTGCTTTCCATCACAAAATTCATATAAGCCATAATTCCAGCAGGAATAAAAAGCACCGTGGCAAGTTCACCAGAGTCAGCTACCCAAACTGCCCTGTCCATAAATATACAGCTTTGCACTTCTTATGCTGCAAGTGGATGAAGGATACCAGTCAGAGGATACTGTAGAATCATGATGCTCTGGCCTGGTGACCACAGCCCAATCTTAAGCATTTTTGTTGTGCTTTTTGTCACCAACTGTCATGATTTAACCTCAGCCAGCAATCAAGCCCCTCACAGACACTCACTCAATCGCCCACCAGCAGGATCAGGGAGAGAATGGGATGTGTAAAAGCCAGAAAACTCCTGGGTTGAGATAAAGACTATTTAATAGGGAAAGCAAGAGCTGCACACACCAGCAAAACAAAACAAGGAATTAATTCACTGCTCCCCATGGGCAGGCAGGTGTTCAGCCATCTCCAGGAGAGCTGGGCCTCATCACGTGTAATGGTGGCTTCGGAAGACAAACGTCATCACTCCAAATGTTCTTCCCTTCCTCCTACTTCTCCCCACTTTACGTACTGAGCATGATTTCACATGGTCTGGAATATCCCTTTGGTCACTTTGGGTCACCTGTCCTGGCTGTGTCGCCTCCAAACATCCCATGTACCCCCAACTTCCTCACCAGTCTGGAAGTCCGAAAAGCAGAGAAGGCCTTGGCTTTGTGTAATCTCTGCTCAGCAATAAGAAAAACATCTCTGTGTTATCAACCCTGTGTTCAGCACAAATCCAAAACACAGCCCCATACCAGCCACTGTGAAGAAAGTTAACTCTACCCCAGCTGAAACCAGCATACCAAAGTGAAATTATTCTCTGTCAGACCTGTTCTTCGAGGAGATTTTCAACATATCCTCAAGGTGGGCAATACTTCTTTTTCTGAATAGTACTCATATTTCTAGCATCACAGGCATCAATACCTGTTTCTCAGCATTTGAGGGAAGATTTAGTTCATTTATCAATTCCCCTATTGAATTCTTTGGAAGGGGACAGATCTTTGTGTTCAGAAGCATGGAAAAATCTTTCCAAGTATCACTCCATTTGTTTTGCAATTTGTGCCAAGGAAAGATTAGCACAAAAGAACACATTAGTTGCTGGCTGACATTAGTTGCTTCTCTGGCATTTATAATGGTTAGCTAAACTAGCTTTACCTACATACCCTGATGTTCAGCAAAACTGGTTTACAATTTTGTCCAGTTAAATAATTGTAAACATAATGAGTTGGATCTGTTGCTGGTAGTCTTCCTTATAATTTCATATTACTAGTTCAATTTTTTTAAAAATGTGAACTCTGAAGACATTTCTGTAAATTTTGCAGCAACTTTTTAAAGTCTGGAATATGCCAACAAGGAGTCCTAGAGTAAGTTTCCCAGGCAGAAGCATCTATACAGAATTACCAGAAAAAGAATAAGGTAGCACAAGACAAATCACAATCAAAGAGAGCCCAGAAAATCACTGTGCTGTCAATAAAATGAAAGGTTTGCCAATCTCAGTTCTGGTTCAAACTCATTGTCTTACTGTGGGCATCTCTGTCCTTCATTTCCCTAACTATAAAATTATAAACTTCCAGGATTAGCTGCTGCGTACAGAAGGCCAGTAGCGTACTAAGTGTTTACACACTTTTCTGTTGAGAAAAAAAAAAAGAGTTAAATTATATTTGTGAAGGACTGAAAAAAAAGAAGCATTACAAATATTCTATTGGTGTGTACTTACTTCTTATGAAATATTTCATCTGCTAAGATATTGCTCTGACAGCCTTAGCCATTTACCAGTTTGATGCCCCTTTGCAAGGACTGTCCTATTGACACAGAATCATTTCTCCCTTCATAATAATATTTTCATGCCTCATGGCATTCCCACCTGTGGCTTTTTAGTAATTAATGATGTTACAATGCAAATTCTACTCAAGCTGCATATGTATTTTGTTCATTTGTTTCCTTATGGGAAACATTTTAATTTCCCCTGGCCTTTATGCAGCAGCTGCATGTCCTTCTGATTATTTCTTCTGTTGAAAAGCGGTCAAAGTGTTGTTCAGGACAAAATTCAGTCCAGCTGTAAACATGTGAAACTCTTTTGGCCCAGAGTGTTGTAATCCACGTGCTATCTAGTTCTATTAAAAGCTAGACAAATCATAGAATCCTTGAGACATAAAGTAGCAGAAAGAAAGACAGAGAAAAGAGAACTTTGGGGCTATTGAAGCAGACTGCTGTAGTGGGGGTTTTGAAGGTTGCAGAAGCTCTAAGACATAGAAAATATACTTTCCTGCTACACAATGCTGTCTGTTAGGGACATGCCTATAAATATCATCCCCTTCTTGTTTATGTCTACGAACTAGATGAAAGAATTCGAAATAGAATTTTCTCATTAGCATACAATTTAATATATTTTGAAAGGAATTTTAATACATACATAGCAACTTGTCTATTATTTCGAACTTCTGTTTTGCTGCAGGCAAACATAAAGACAGCTGTGCAGCTGAAGCATAAGCCTGGGAGTGAGGTAGTATACTAAACTCTGTCATGGCCTTTACATTTATTTTACCTCAGTCTTATGAATCTTTCAAGAACTCATTTTAATCTTCTGTAAAATGGAAACAGTTCAAACACATATTGCAGGGGCTCAGGACGGTCTATGTCTTCAAAGGTCTTTGACGATCTCTGCCACAAAACATTATAACACTCTAACTATTGCTTTTACACATACCTTCTCTTCAAAGAGATCTGAAGTTGCATGTTCATTACACCTTAATAGCCTGTACTTGGTTTTTTTCTGTTGTAGCTGGAAGCAGTGTTTTAAATTAAGTTCAAAACACTGGGGAAAAAAGGCATCCTCCTTGTTCTTCCTGAGTTGTCCACACTGCCTTTATCTGTTTTCTCAACTTCACACGGTTTCCACATGTGAGGTTTCAGCTGAAGGGAAAAAAACACCTGAACAGTTCTTGAAAACTAGTGACCTATCATGGGCTGTCACCTGTTCTGCAGACATTTTGCATCTGAAAAATGGTTATGAAGTGAAATCACTATAGCTGGGAAACCTCAGGTATTAAATTTAACTGAATAGGGAGAGAGGACTTGGGAAATTCTTTCAAGTGGGCATTTTTTTAATGAATAAACAAATATTTTGTAATATTGAAAATATATTATTTGATCCTATAGTTTTCTCCTAGAAAAAAAAATTCTTGCCTTCACATCCTGATTGTCTATTCATTTTTAACTTTCATGCTCTCTTCTCCACTTAACTATGGTGCTACACTGTGATCGCTCCAGGGCCTTGAAATAGAAATACTGTATCAAGATTCAGACCTATTCGGTGTTCGCAGACGGCTAAGAGAGAAGGCTCAGCTGTGGAGGTCCCTGTCCCATACTTCTGAAGGCAGTATGGGAACTTGAACAGATTCAAAATTGAACAGGCATATCCAAATACATAGTGCTTCACAGACTGGCAAATGCTTTGTTGCTTCTGCAGCCTAGATTTACTGGACATGCTCTGAAGACATTTACAGACCTTTCCAGAAAGCTTCTGTGCTCTGTTTTCTCCTTACCCTTTGTTTTAGGGACTTGTTGCAGTCCTCCTTCCTGTATATTAAGCATCTGCAATTCTTTCCTTCTGGTGAGTAATGGCTTTTTTCTGCTTCCATATCTACTCTGGGCAGCAAGATACTGCATTCTCCTTCCATGTCTGCATTCACCTCCTCCATCTTCTCTAATTCCAGTGCCTCTATGTCTCTCTTCACTACTCTGCTTCTGGTACGTCAGAGACCATTGTGCCTTCTGCAATCCATATGGGGCCATTTGCCTCTAATTTCCACCTAGGTCTTAATCTCTTGTTATCCTTTTCCTCTCTGTAAAGTCAGATGAGTTTTGAAACTTGGTTGGGACTCACCTTGCTTTAATGTAAGAAGGTGCTTTTCCGCAGCCTTTCTTTGTAATCTGGAGAGAACACCAAGTTTGATAACAGTGGGTGGATTTACGCAGCAGATGCCGGGTGGAGGGTGTGCCCCTCATCATGATTTCCAGTTGTCTGTCATTGAAATCAATTGAGTTCTGCTCCATACCACTTCTTCCTGAGCTTTTGCAGTCAGTGGCATATGGCTCTCAAGGAATGTCACGCCACCTCCAAAGAGAAAAGCAACGTCAACCTGAAGGCCAGTCCTCGCAACCTCGGCCAGCTCTCCCACCTCGGTGAGTGCAGCAATAGTCGTGTTGCGCTACGAGCAGGCAATGATTCAGAGTGCCGAGCACCTCGTAAGTAAAGCTTGGGGAGAACTCTTGGTGTAGCCGAGCTCTCCGTAGCAATATTAATGAACACTGACCTTGCTTTGAAAATATACAGCGTGTGTTTCTTCACTGCTTCTCTACAGTCTCTGCTGATTTCTACTGCGTTCGGCATTCTTGGAAACTTCTGCCCTGCTGTGAGACCTAGAGGATTTAAACTTCAGTAGCTCTAAACTCCAAAAAGTGCACTCTAACAGGGACTCATGCACTAACAGACACAAAGGCTCACAGTATAAAAGAATTTTTATTCATTTTCCAGCAGAGGTCTGTCATCATAAATGATCAGTTACACTTTAGAGCACCACTTGCTTTGTGTATGGATACACAGGAAAAGTCTTTGGGACAGCAAGATCAATTAAATTAAAATAGGACAATGACATTTTTTTCAAATTTTAACCTCTTTTTTAACTGAAATAAGACTTTAAGAAAAGCACTTCATTTCTGTGTCATCATTTCCCCCAGCTGTACAATGGGATAATAACAATGCTTTATCTCACTAGGATTCTGTGAAGAAAATTCATTATTCTTCTGAGAGCCACTACTACCAGAGATAAAGGGTTGTGGAAAAGCCTCTCGAAAACTAGTTGTGTTTGGGCTTATCACTGGTCATGGGTAAAGTTAAATACATTCATGAGTGCTTGCTGTCTTTGGACCAACTTCAAGGTTTGTGCAATTAGGCAAAAATACAAAGTTAGGAATCCTTAAATTGAAAAGGTGATGGTCCAGTTCAAGAAATCAGCAATTCTGAGGTTAAGAAACAGTGCCTACATTTTCAGGATCTGTCTCTCTCTGAGCATCAGAGTGGCATTTGCTGGCACAAAGGAAGAAAGTACATTCAGAAAACTCAGCCAGTGGCATTTCCATGGTTCTGGGTAGACTTATTATTAACTTATTGTAAGGAATTTTGGTAACACTAGAGTGAGGAATTCTGTTCAGTGCTCTACTGCTTTGTTTTGATATGTACAGGGAAGGATACATCCTGCCCCAGGCTGCTTCAGAGATACAGAGCCCTTCAATTGATGTTGCAGTTAAAGGCTCAGTCTGACCCTCTGGGAAGTACACGGTTACTTCTTCTTCTTTTTTTTCCCACATAAGTAGGGACGGTATCAACGTTCTACAGCAATCTTCATCACACGGCTTTTCACAGGAAGAAGAACAAAAGGTAGAACAAAAAGTACAGGTTGTCAAAGATGCTGTCACTTGGAACATAGTTCTCCTGAGCTGTATCTTAAAGGGGAGATAAAAGAAAAGAAACTAAAATATTTTATGTGTGTTTGAGATGAGCTCAACGCAATTCCTGTTGTTTCTCCACTAAAACACATCACTGACTAAAGCAACATAAAGCTCAAAATGCTGTCTTTGAAAATAGTTAGGCAAACACTGCTTAGAGGCTTGGTTGTTTTGTTGTTTTTTAACTTTGCTTTAGCCTGTCAGACTCAAGAACTGTCTCTCTGCCATTTGCAGATTCTGCCTCTGCCCCCTTGCCATTTACAAGGGTTTAGACAGCTATTGCGAGTCCTTTCCCCCTTTTGTTCTTCTGCTATAAAATATCAAGGTGTGGAGCAATGAACATCCACAAATGCAGCTGTGCCACAACGCAGTAATGGATGAGGACTGCATAGCTTACAGAAAAATAGAGCCAGACATCTTAAAAACTCATCATTACTATGTGTCTGTGCACCTGATGAGCAAGTCAAGCCAGAGCCACTGTTGCTCACCTGGGCCATATAGGTGGTATTCTATATGGATGCTATGTTTACGTCTCCTCCCTGGCTAGGAGCAGACAGTGTTTGATCTGGGGGCTGAAGTTTGACACTATAACAGTCACAGTGCCTGAGAGGAGCATGGTGACCACCGCAGGAAACACTGCTGGTTACAAGCTGCTGCATCTGTGTTTTGTGTCTGCTGTCGACTTTGTGTTCTACTCCACACCAAAGTACACAGTTAAGGATTGTATTTTTAAAACAGTAAGGGGCAAATTCACTTCCAAACATCGATTTCCTTTTTAATCACAAAGAGCAAGAGAGCAGGAATCCTCCAGGAGTTTGTACTCGCACTCCACAGGCACAAAACCATGCAGATAACAAGCAACCTATTCACCTCCCTAACTGGAAATATCTGGTCTGAGCTCGTTGTCTGGCATCCACCTGTAGTCAGCAAAGAATGAAAAAAACTGAAGAGTCTGATTTATCCAGTGCTAAAGCAGATGTCTCAGAAAAGCAGCATGAATTGCCCTCTGGAGCTTATCTCCTCTTGCTAATTATAAGGGTACCCTGGAAAACTGGTTTAAAGTAGATACTGGACTTCCAGGCAGCTTAAGTTAGATGAGCTGACTTCCAGTACTGGTTGAAAGGAGACTACATCAGAATCCTCTCCACTACTCCTATGGCAGGCTTTCTGCCTTCCAGAAACTTCAGGCAAAGCTCTGGCTTAATTTAAGTCCTTGGCAACTCTCTAACCGGACTAGGATTTTCCCCCTCATACCTGCTTCTGATTCCTGTGCTATTACAGCCTCACAAAACTACCGAGTGGGAATCACTGCAGTAAAACCCTTGTCCAAATATTTCATACTTTAAGAAAAGAAGTCATGCATTTTTGAACAGTTCAAAAATTCTGTTTCAGAGCTTTTAGCAAACTTGCCTTTATTTTGTAAAATGTTATCTTTCTTGCCATAAAATAATGCCTTGATTGTTAAAGTGGCTCTTTTTTCACTAGACAACATAAAAAATGGAGTGAGTATTCACCAAAAACCCAAAGACTATGTATAATGTTGAAACAGGCTGTGGCAACAATGGAGCAGTTCTGGGTGCATTCTCAAATACCAAGCTTTAATCCAGTTAATCTACGGTTTACTGGAGAAATGTGTTGTGTAAAATCAACACGGAAATAGGAAACAACGAGAAAAGGCAGGAAACAACCTCAGACAAGATACCTCTCAACAAACATGCGGGAGATTTACAAATGCAGGAAGGAGAGGCGACTAAAGATTTCTCCATTAAAATACGACTCCTTCTGCAGAAGGGGGTAGGCTTTTCCCAGGCAGGTGAGGGAGACAGGTTACAGCTCTAACCACAGGCATCAAGGCTGACAATGAACAGGAAGCCTATTTAGTAGCTCTGTCAGCATTTGGCAGCAACCCAAGTAAGATAGACATGCAAATTGGCCTGTGTTGCTCTAAACTCCTTGTTCCTTTATCTTACCTGCCGTCTTTGCTGACTTGCTCACTCCCAGCAGGGTCTGGGTTAGCCATCAGTGCCTTCCCAGCTATGGCCCTTCTACACATCCTACACGTCTGCAACTCGGTGGGAGTTGCACCAGAGCTGCAGGTGGGATACACATCTCCAGAGGGGCCTCCAGTGGGTACTCGTCACCAGCACACTGCAGCACACGCCTCCAACCACCCAGATCTTGGCCACCTCGAGGCATGAGCAGAGTTTGCATTGACCCTCAGTGTGCATTGACCCTCAGAGTTTGCATTGACCCTCAGAGACAAAGGGATGAGAGATTCAGCTATCTACCAAGAAATTAATTGGAAATGTATGGGAGTACATATAAATACATAAAATATACATATTCCTGTCTATCTGGTAGTATCAGAAAAGAATACATTGACCCAATGTTTTATGAAGGGTAAATATCAACATTTCCTTCATTCTCAACACATACTTTGCCCGCCAATTTCAACCTGCCTCTACCTTCCACCCCGTTCAGTATAACCAAATACACTTCAAACAATAATGATTCAATGCTCAGAACAGCCTTGCCAAGGGCAGAATAATATCAGTCCTATCTTGTTGCGGCAGCGATGAAGCCACGCAAGTGTTGTCAGCAGTTATCAAGACAAGCTGGAGGATATCTGTGGTTTGAACCTCAGTCCATCCTTTGCCCAATCCTGTATGGCCAAAGTGCCCTTTATCCGGTAGAAAAGCTGCTACTCAGAATATGTGACCGGGACTTCGCTGAGCCTTGAGCACGCACCAGTTGGAGGCATGCTTTACTGCACTCTGCACAGCTAACCTGTGCATTCAAAAGTCACAAATTATCTCTGCTTCAGTCTCCAAGGAATAACACTGGAGAAAAAAACCATGAAATTTTTAGCAGTCTCATGAATGCTTGTTTCTTTTAATTAACTCTGTGTTTCTGAGACCATAGGGTGAACCTGGGTCAAGGTGTCAAGGGTTTCTGAGGTACCACAAGAACTATAAACCTGTTCATTTTTAAAAATGAAATATGAGATATGCCCCCAGAATCTGGGACTTCAAGAAAAAAAATAAAAAACAACAAATATCATGAGACTCCATTAAAAGCAGAAACTGACAACACTGTGACCCAGAAGTGACATGGAAAAGTCAGCACTATTTCTAGGTACAGTGAGGCTCACATTGTTAACTTTTGAAATGCCTTCTACAACAATATCAGACCAAATTAATTGCTGACATAAGTAATTTCACTTGAATAAGGTGAAAATTCACCTGGATAAGGAATTTCACCAGGCTTGTCTAAGAAAAACTTTGCTACAGAGTGTTTTTTCTCTGTGAAAAGACAGAGTGGAGCACAGACAATTTTCATATCAGCATGGTATCTTCTCTGAAAAAAAAAGAAGGAGATGACAGTTTTTGGAAACAAAATTATTACTTGCAACTGTGACAGATACCATGGTGACACTTACAAGATTTTTTCCTATTAAACTTTAGCAAGTGCTAGTGCCACAATAAATAACCTTTCATACTTGGAGGCTTCAGAAGGAACAAATAAGGAATAGTACAAGTAATTCTAGAAGTTTAAAAAAAGATTTTATAACTTCAAACTTAAACCAATAATGTAATAGAAAAAGAAAGTGTATGAACTACATGAAATTACTTACCAGGGTGTCCTCATTCCTAATCTATAATTTATATGCACATTTATTTTACATTTTTGTAAAAATAATTAGATGCACTTGAACTCCAAATGAAAAATATCAGATTATATATAAGGCAGCACAAAAGCATCTGAGCTTAGCTAACACTCCCAGTGAGATGCCTATGAATCCTTTTCATACCCGGTAGTCAATAGGGGATTTTCCTCCCAATTTCCCATTCTACTGAGGCTTCAATCCCTCTTCCCCTGAGAAATTTAACTTCACATGGACGGAAAAAAAGAATTTTGAAGGTGGAAAAAATATAAAGTCAACTTAAGTGCTTTCTGCACAGATGAAATGTGCATGCAGCTGAGTTTACAGAAGGATTTCATAATATCAAGACCCACAGAGATCAAAAGTAATAATAAGGAGTCTCTCAGAGTCTGTGGTTGCGTGAAAGAATCGTGCATTCGGGAGAAAATTTACATTCTGTTTGTTGACGTCTTGTAGATTGAGCTATGCCAGAGGGATATAAATCAATGAAGATGCTGCTTTAGTATTTGAGTCCGTTATTAATATAGTCCAATATGTTTTTATCAGAATAAGTTTTTTAAAAAAGAGACAGAAACATATTTAATTTTTTAAATTATTTGAGACAAGTTCCATTCCCTACTGTACACATACATATATAATCTGACTATTTTCCATTTTCAGCTGGTACTACTCAGTCATAGACATGTAAATAAACAAGGTAAATCTTTACCAAAATACAAAGAAAATCCAATACAAAGAAATCCTGTTAGGATGGCCACTGTATAACCAGAATCTGTAACTATAACTAGAATTTCCCTACATAAGAACGCAGATTCCTTGGGTATCTCCCTGGCAGTCCTTTAATCTCTCTTCTAAGCAGTCGTTTCAATCTAAGCACTGCATTCAAGACTTGAGACAGGAAAACAATGAGAAACCATGTGCTCTTCTGGTCCAGGAAAATATTTACTATCTCAACAAGCTATAGCTTGACAGTGAAGATACAAATTTGGATTCAGATAGAAAAGGCAAGCACAGTCAAAACATGCAAAAGGAAAAATATAAAATATTTCTGAGCTAACAAACTAGATTGCTATATTTTTGGGATATGCTGATATATGTGCAGAAACAAATGTTTAGATCCTTTTGAAGTTAACTTTAGGATTCATGAAGCAACTACCAAAGTCAACAGCTAAGATATCCTCAGCCTATGGGTAAGTTTACAGATAGAACAGAAATAGAAAGAAAAAAGAAAGATGGATAAACCTGAAAATAGTGACTACTGAATGCTTGTATCCGACAGAGTAAAGAATGAGTTCATTTAATAAAGGAGTGTAAAGGTTTTCAGTTCAGAAAGGAGCACTTGGAGGATTTCAGTAAACAAGAGTTCAGTCTAAAGGCAGAACTTTAATGGAAATCAAGGAGAACCTGACATGTATTACAAAAACAAGAATCTACTAGGAAAAGTTGGAAGAAAGTATTAAAATCCACCATGTTTTCCCACTCCGTTGTGATTAAGATTCTCTAGACTAATGCTTAAAAAGAAGAAGGAATATGGAGAATAAACTGCCAAATGAAGTAAACAATTATAGGAGGTTTTAAAAAATCTATTAAATCTATAAAAGATGGGAAAGAAAACTGACAAATACATAGTCATTTAGTTAAGTAGAACAAAAAAAAAAAAAACAGAGAAGTAATAGAGGAGGATTAAATAAAAAAAATAAAAATACCTTTACAAATACATTAGGTGAGATAAAGAGGCCCACAAATCCAGAAGGCCAAACATTAAATGGGTAGAAATGCACAGGAAGATATTGCTTTAAAAATTAAAATAAAAAGCTATTTTAATTATTAAAATGTATTCAAAGCTTTCTGAAGAATACACTGAGCACCACTGCATTATATGAAAGAGATGTGGGAGTGCAGCAGGACTAAGACAATAAAAGGAAGGATTCAGACAAGATAGTAGGGAAAAATAGGGTGATTTCCTACTCATATGTAGAAGCAGAGGAATAGGTGTGTGGAACACAAAACACTGCATTGCCTGCGTTCTCTCCTTTTATTTAAGAAACATGGCTCTGTTAAATGTCAACAGAGCTGCAGCAGTTCAAAACAACAGAGTTTTTCTCACTGTGTAGCAGTATGTTTGAAGGGCTCCCTTATGTTGAAGGAAAACACATTCTTCCCTCCTAGTCCATTGAAGAAACATTTCCAGCATAACCCATCTTTATAAAAATACTTCTATGGAAAGTGAAGTAACTTAGTCACCACTGATGAAAAGAGATTCTCCCTTCAGTGGAATACCTGTGCATGCATGTGAACGTGTTTCTCTTCTGCTCTTTTACTTTTGAGACAGCTCTTTTTGGGATTTTTAGGGTGAAACATAAGTGTATCACACGTAGGCCACATCCTCGAGCCCTGTGCAGTCGCTTAGCTAACTCCAGAAGAGCCTATGAAGCACAAACTGTGCCAGATACACAAAGCAAGGATCAGTTACAAAAAGATAGGGGACAGCGGCTCTGATCAATAATTTTTCCCTGGGTATTGCTTGGCAGAGACAAACTCTTATTTACCTGCTGGGTAAATAAGAGAAAAAATGTCCCATGAAAGTGGCATAAAACTTCCACAAAAATAACTCACTGTGTAAAAGTATTCCAAAATCGAATCTAATAACACTGCGTAGAAAAATCTATTCTACCAGTCTGGAATTCAAAGTATCATAAAGCTAGGGAACTGTGCAAGCAACATTAAACAAGACAAACAAAATGTAAGCCAGAGCACTTGTAACAAAAGCATAGAATAAGGAATGGGAGAATAAAAGTGTGAAGGCAGCCTAATGCTTCCACAATTAATAGACTCTACTTAAAAAAAAAAAATCAATTCAGTGCAAAGTTAGAAAGATGTCAGAAAGGAGCAATTATTCATGGCTAATTACTTTTTAGGGGATGATGACAATGGGTTAGTTTTCTCTGGTATTGATGAAGAAAAACCTCTGGGGAAATCATTTGCAAAGGTTACCAAGGATATGAATTATTCTCTGGTATGTATGAAGTACAAGAATATGAAAGAATGAGTAAAATACTAGTGTAGTGAAGGTCATCAAGACAACTCAGCTAATAGCATAAATTACCACTTTAGAGATTCAAACATGCCATCAATATGTCTAATAATGAATGATCTCCTGGAAGGGATGATTTGTTATGAACTGTTCAGATACTTACTAGAAAGAAGACTTTAGAAAAATTTGCTTCAAGAGAATATAGCAAAAGACAAAATTACAGAATTCAGCCTGTAGTTGTCCCTGTCAGTGAATGAAAGGAAAAAGCACCCCAAAACCCCTTAGCACAGGACTGTATTGTACTGAGTTCCATTCTCTTCCTGCAATGTGGGGTGATGTAGCACATTCCCTTGTCATACAGCCACTTCTCCATTCCTCTACAGGACAGCTACCATAGTCTTCTCCATTTTATCTTCTCTCTCTTACTTGTGGCTTCATTATCAGCTTTCTCCTCAGCATATATATTCACAGCTGTCTTGCCTATACTAGTCTCTCAGACAGACAGCAACAGCTTTATCTCCTGGAAAATTAGCTTGTCTCACAGTCCCCCTATCCCAGTGGGGTCTCCATCTTAATTTGCTCACAGCCCTTATTAGTTGTTCACATCTCTGCTCCAAGTGCCCTATAACATTTGAAAATCTGATTATAGAGTCCATAGCACTCATTATAAATTCTCCTTCTCGTCCCTCTCTCCTGCCTTTAAGCTGCCACCTCTGCCATTTAGCCTGTCCATTATACTGCTTTGCACCCATTTCCGTGGAGCTCTCCCTTCATGTTTCCATTTGTTCCCACCTTGACTTTAGTAAGTAGGATAGCCACACATACTGCTGGCACATTTACATGCAGCCTTTGTAATAGCTGAGGGGCTCGAAGGTAGCTGTGCTAGCTACCAGCTCCTCTGTAACTGCTTGCCTGATTGTGCAATTAGGCAGGAGTTCCTGGACTCCAGGTAATGAACGTACATGAAACCTGCATATGTTATGAGATGTTACCAAATTGCCAGCTCTCCTATTAGAAGACAACAGGAAGTGGGGTTTTTTCAACTTCAGCACAGAATTATTTAAAAACCAGCAGGCTTAATAGCAATCGTGTAGATTTCTGCTATAAGACAGCGCCCACGTGTTTTGATCTTCAGTGCTATTTAGCTTGCAGTAAGCAACTCCTCCAGACATGACTTGAATATGTCACCTACTCTTTCCAAAGCTTCTTTGTTACAAGGGAGGTCTCATCCCTCCCATGTTAGCAGAAAAGGAATAGCTTATGAGCAAAAATAGGCCATCAATAAAGCCAGGAAAAGGCTGAGGTACCTGTGAGATCTAGCTCTATGGAGAAGTCTGAGGGCAAGGAGGCTGCAACTGCCTGCCAGGCAGTGCAGGAAAAGGAAAGTGTTTCCCAGACATCTCACCTGCCTTAGCAGCTAATAAAATCTGTACAGTAAAACTGGCATAAAAGTAGCATGGGGGGAACCAGACCTTTGTAGTAGAAATAGAATTGTGTTCAACCCTATACATTTCTTGTTACCTTAAATCATAGCCTCCTTAGGGCTAGGGTGGATGCAAAGGGCAGGAATGTTTTAATGTAAATATTTCTGGTACAAACAATCAGATTCAAACACAGATGAGTGAAAAGGTTGATATTCAAGTGTAATTTCAAAGGTGAAACCTGCTTTTCTGCAAGCAGGAATACAATACTGCATTTTCCTGTCTCTTGAATCTGGTCTGATCACTGGGCAAACAACTCTGCATGCCCAGAATGATGCAAAGAGGAACCAGGCTTGGAGAGCAGTCATTATTTGTATGCTTTTGAAGACATCTAGCATATGTGATTGTAAATACACTGAGAACTAGTAGGAAGATCAATAATAAATCAGGCGGGAAGTACAGAAGTGATCTTTTTTTATGCAATTACAATTTTAAATAATCTCATTTGTACTTTTTTTTTCGTTTCCTCTGAGCCACGGAACCATTAATCTCTAAAAATATTGTTTGTTCTCTTCTGATTGGCAGTCATTTAAAAGAAAGAAAAGAAGGAAGGGAAGAGAGAGAAAGAGAAAGAAAAGGAAAAGGAGGGAGAGAGACAAAAAGAAGGAAAAGAGACAATCCTCCTGGTGTGCAGGGGCATGTGTTTGCAGAGACATTTGGACTTCATTAGGCACGTTCATTGGGTTCATTAGGTGAAAGTGTCATACTCCTAAAAAGAAAATGAATAGATTTTAGCATATCCAGACCATGTATTAAAATGGTATCAAAAGTTATAAATTCCAAAGCATAATGTTTGACAGTAAGCTGTCATGGAAGCAATAGATTCATTATAAAAATTCTAGAAGTGCATACATCTCATTGACTGTTTATCATTAACTGCATGGGATGCTGATAGGAAATGTCTAGCTATAATTTATATTTCTGATGACTCTCAAATCTATTACTCACCTCTCTCTAGTTTTATAGCTCCTCTGGACAGAATAGAAATTGAACAGGCAGAGTATGTTTGGGAGGGGAATTTTCTGCTCTTGCTGTTCTCTATTATCTCATCCCTCCAGCCTCAGCTGTCCCTGACATGTGATCAGACCCTTACTGCCCAAGTGTTTCGCAGAAAATGAGGTTTGAAAATAAAAAATAAAAGGGAAAGAGAGATATTTAACTACATCTCCATTTTAAGTCTTGCAGCAATTGCACTCTAAAAAACACATTATGGGTAAAATCTTAAAGGTGCAGTCAGGTGTGGCCTGAAGAAAAACTCTGTTAAGGATAACATGAGTTTGAAGACTATAAAGACCTGAAAAAGAGACTCCAAGAAAACAAAGAAAATAAATTTGGGAAATGTTCAATAAACCAAATATTCATTTGTGCCAAGGTGTGGGTCCAAGAAATCTGATTTTGTAAAGAAATCCTTATTTGTGCAGAAACACCTAACAGAATCCAAGCTAAAACTTGCAACTGAATCAATTTCAATTATGAACTAGAGTTTAAAATTAATATAATTGTGTACTGAGAACTATCTTTGTTTTTTTAAAGTCCTGTAGCTGTTAGATCAATTACCTACCCATTAGTTGCAAAAGACTTCATTGAATTTACAAAAGGAAGGGTTTATTTGGTTCTTTTTTGAACTAGTATACATGTTTGTACACATGAGCTTTAGAATGCTATGCAATTTCTCATTGCAGATTTTATTTCTTTTTTATTGACTATACCTACTGCATTACTTCCTTTTACAGCACTCCCACAAACTTTAGAAAGAGGACAGGCAGTAATAGCAGAGCTTAGAGGCATATTTTTCACCTGAATACCAAGTTCTCATGTAGCAAAACTTTGCTAGAGAAATCTGCATTCTCTGTTTTTCCCAGAGGGAGAAAGGGAAACAGTTCTTCTTGCTTCAGACCCCCACATAATCTAATCTGACAATTAATCCCTGAAAGAAAACAGAATGCTCATTACAAGATCAACATTCAATAATGCATTTTTATTCAAGCAGAGGTTCATAATAGTTCATGTAAAAGCAATGTATGATGAAAGCAGGTATCTACTGTAAAGTGTACCCCTTTTCTGTGAAGGATTGTGGGTGCAGTTCTACCTCTGACCAAGATTTGAGCTGCATCTTGAATATTTCTTTTAAGAAATGATGATTTATATAAATATCTCATGGCAGATCCAATCCAGATTTTACCTTGGAGATAATCAAACAAGTCTAGAACGGAAGCTCAAGCTCCTACACTCATTCAGAGAAAATCTACCTATGAAAAAGATTGTTCCTTCTCTGCAATAAAATGATGTTTTCAAATCTAATCAAAACAAATGATGTTTTCAAAGATCTGATCTAGTCAAGGAAAGTTTTTAAAAGAGTCACTGAGATCAGTCTCTTTCTTATACCTAATATTGTTATCAAAAGATTTATTTTTGTCAGATAGCAAGTTATACTGAAAAACTTCTACCCATAACTAGAATTATAAGTTAAATTTTCACTGATACAGATATCTTTACTGTGACCTGATGGATGGGAAGGAGGGATCAGGTGTTTAAGCAGGACATGTTGTACAACTGAAATGCCCAAACAATGAAGATGTAAATGTTAAATTACCGTATAACTGTCTACATCAAAGCTATTTTCTTTACAGCATAAGAAAGGTTTAAGTGAATGTCAAATGTGAAAATAGCTAGGCAGTAAAATTATTATTCAAAAATTGTGTGATGGCAGGCTAAATCACATGCCATAGTTAAAAAGAAATTAATTCGCAGCAGGTTGTGTCCAGGTTGCCAGCACTAATACTAAAGCTTTGAAAGATGTGTTACATCTGGAGCTGAGACATATAAAAGTGATATGAGTATTTTCCTCTCTCCTGTAACTTGTGGACATTTGAAAACAGACTTACTATTTGTAGTTCCAGAACATGTTCATTATATAATTTATGCTGCTGTTTCCATCCCAGCTTACTTGAAGACTAAAAAAGCCCACAGGGCTTTAGTTTCATAAAGTCATGTCATAAAATCATAGAATGGTTTGGGTAGGAAGGGACCTTAAAGATCATCTAGTTCCAAACCCCCTTCCATGGGCAAGGACACCTTCTACTAGACCAGGTTGCCCCTCCCAGCCTGGCGCTGAACACTTCCAGGGATGGGGCATCCACAGCTTCTCTGGGCAGCCTGTTCCAGTGCCTCACAGTGGAGAATTTCTTCGTAATATTTCATCTAAACCTATCTTGTGCTATGACTACATGTCCATGTAAAAAGTCCATTTCCAGCACTTTTGCAGCCCCCTTTAGGTACTGGAAGGTGTCATAAGGTCTCCCTGGAGCCTGTTCTTCTCCAGGCTGGACAACCACAACTCTCTCAGGCTGTCTTCACAGAGGTGAAGGTGTTCCAGTCCTCGGATCACCTTCACGGTCTCCTCTGAGCTCACTCCCGTAGGTCCTTGTCCTTCTTATGCTGGGGGCTCCAGAGATGGAAGCAACACTCCAGGCAGGGTCTCACGAACAGGTACAATCCCCTGCCTTGACCTGCTGGCCACGTTTCTTTTGATGCAGCCCAGGGTGTGTCTGGCTTTCTGGGCTGCGAGCACACAAGGCTGGGTCATGTTGAGTTTCTCATCCACCAAAGTCCCTCTCCTTGGGGCTGCTCTCAAGCCATTCTCCAACCAGCCTGTACTTGTCCCCAGGATTGCCCCGACCCAGGGGCAGGAACTTCCATTTGGCCTTGTAGAACTTCATAAAGTTCACACTGAAGCCTGTCAAGGTCCCTCTGGATGGAATCTTTTCCCTCCAGTGTGTTGACTGCTCCACACAGCTTGGTGTCATTGGTAAACTTGCTGAGGACACACTCAAACTCACTGTCCATGTCACCAACAAAAATGTTAAACATATGTAAGAATGCAAAAGTAAAATGCAAAAGACTGTGCAAGAAATTGCAGCAGAACTTTATGCAGCATGAAACCCAAGTACCTAATATGCACAAACATTTTATGCAGAAATTTAAAAGAGGACACTGACCATGAAGAAAAAACTTTAAACAAATTGAAGTGAGGAAGGATGAAAAAAGAAAAGGTTAACCATACCTTTATGGTTCTTTCACCAGCCTGTATAAACCACACCCTGACCTCCAAGGGGTATCCCAGTCAGGTGAGACACTACCGGAAGCATTAAGGTCCTTTTCAACAACCTCACTTGGTCCAAGATTGATGGACCAATCTTGGTGGCTCAGATTTACTTTTGCTTCTCTCTGCCTTACTTATATATGTGTCTTACCTATTTATTTCATACTGCTTCAGAGGATAAAGGATTGGTCTTTCTCTTTGTCATAAAATATTTGGAAAAGTCTGATTTTCATTTTCATACAAAAAGAAAACAAGTTTTTTTTCTCAACACTGACATTTTTCACAAGGCATTACACAGGGAATTTTTGTCAGCCTGAAGCCTCTGTGCTGAAGAGAAAAGTTGTGTTTATCAGTGTTGCTGGGGAAAAAAGAAGATGGCTTCAGGTGCAAGACAGAATTGGGTGTCATTCCTGGAGGCCTGGCTTGAGTTTCATCTTGGGTAATTGGACATTTTCTGAGGAGGTTTTTTTCTTCTTTTCATCAAAACAGATCCTATTACAATGATACCCGGGAAAAAAAAAAGAAAAAAGAAAAGAAAAAGAAAATCTGTGCAGGTCACTGCATTTTGCAGGACTAACCATTACAAATCACCACCATCCTTATATCCAGGCTGCATGTGAATACCTGCCGCAGAGCCCAGTGCAATGCCATTGTAAATTCACCCCCTCTGCAAAACATAGTTTTCCTCTCTAACCTGCAGGGAAATAGCAGAATTGCCAGACAATCAAAATACATGTTTTTGAAAAGGTCAAAGGATTCCAGCAAAATATTATATTTCATGTAGTGTACAAACCATGAAAATGTTGATATTTCATTACTGAGAAAAAAAATTGTAACAGAAACAGAATCTGACAACTTTTTTTTCATATTTGGGACAAAGACTGTGGCAAAAATAGAAATGGGCAGACAGCTACCATCATCTGAATACAGTTTTTTTGTTTTATAGTCATTTTGTCTTATGTAAAAGCCTTTCAATCACCCAAATCTTTAGTTGTCCAGCAGAACTTACTCTCTTTCATGCCAGGGCTACCTCATAAAGCCAACACACTAGAAAAAAATGCAGCTTGCTGTCTCTGACCCCATTCAAGCACAAATGAACCCAATTAACTTTTTTTTACCTTTTTTTTAAATCATCTCCTTCATATTGATGGGGCACCAAGGCTACCAAGCTTCTTTATTCCCATATATGTAGTTCTCACCACAGCAGTAATGCACTCTACAAGGCATCAAGCCTGTTAATCAGAAAAGCTTTCAGAGCCTCCTTAATTCTAACAATTTTATTGCAGATAAGTAAGCAGCTGAAACTGCATAAGCTCAGGAGCTGCAGTAACTCAAATAGCCAGTCTGGAATAGGAGAAAATTGAATGCACTGTTCTCGGCAGCTTTGTCTCGATTGGAAGAATGGAATTATTCTTCAAGTATTACCATGTGCCAGAAGAAAGCATTACTTAGGACTGACTATCGACTGTCTAATTGCAGCACTGAACCGAATAATTTGAAATGATAGCTATCTAAAGCCAAATTGTAAAGTGAATAGTGAACAAAGCAATAAATAATAGAATTACACCTACTATATGTGATTGCTCATTGAATCAGATTGCCGGTCATAATAAAAGTCAAAAAGTAACAATCAGCCTCATTACTTCACAAAAGAGGAAATGCCACTAACTCTTTCTAACTCCTGTCATCAACATATACTGTGAAAACAACCTGGTAAATCTCTTTTGATTATACAGGACCTAGCCTTAACCTTACTCCTCTCTTATTCCTAAGGGTGGGGTATCTCATACTTTACGGATGGTTTCATTGCTATATAAACTGTGCAAGTACTTCTTTGGTCTCTCACCATACTGACTGTTTTCACTCAGAAAAAGAGCTGCAAAGCACATCCAAAAGGAAGGAGTAAAGGTACTGGGAAAGAGGAGCATCACTGAGGAGGGTCAGGGAAGGTGCTCTCAATTTGTTCTGGTAGATGAGACTGCATGTCTCCAGTGAGATTCTCCCCAGGGACTTGGATGAGCTACAGATATTCGGCTGATATTTGCAATATGTATATGTCTCCCTGTAGATATATGTATGTTTGTGTGCGTGTGTGTGTGTATACACATAAGGAACCCAAATACTGTCTCAGTTTGAGGGTCATTCTTCATTTGCATTAGGTTTGAAAATGCCCAATTCAAATGCAACAGAAAGTAAATAAACTAGAGATACGGTTCTCACTTTGCAGCAGGTGCAAATGGAATGCAAGTTTATTTAAGTCTTTCCAGTACAGCAGCAGGGTTACTTGTAAGAGGATAATTTTGCATTTTGCTGTCTGAGAGCTTTTTCTGTATAATTGTTAGTATGTGTGGCAACTGACATTCCAGGCTCTGCAAGTCTATTCCTCCCCACTGTTACAAGCAATGTCAGAGGAGCTTCATATGTACCTTTTTCTGTTCTCACTGCATTATTTATCAAATGAATATGAAATCAAAATGTTGATGCACAGAACAATATGTTAAATACTCCAGTGTGCAGTGCCAACTTAACCTTGTCAACCTTCCACCATGGGTCAAAGGTCAGTTTCCTACTGTTTTAACCAGTATTTACCAGCCTTCCTTGCCCTATTACATTCTCTTTTTTTATGCTTTCCCATTTTTTTCCCCTGCACTTCATGTTCAGGCAAAAAAAATATCCACATAGGCCCTTGGTGGTACATTTTATTTTATAGCTGATGACAACCCTACCCAAGAGATTTCAGCACATATACCCTTGCTCCCAACAAACCTAGAGGCAGGTTGAATCTATAATTTACTTCTAACCTTGCCTGAATACCGAGTTTTTAATGAAGTGCTTTCTCTAACTCCGTAATATTTACCTATTTATTTCTTGACATCTCATATCTACTGCTGACTTGGTTTCACATTCAGGTTACTTTCTGAGCAGGTCAGCGCCAATTACCCGTCAGGACTAGGATATGAAGATTACAAGAACTTAATGGATGCCTTAACTAAATAAATCACATTCTCACTACACTAAGCATATCCTACAACCAGGTTCTCATACGATACAGGTTTAAAAATCCCAATCTTGAAGCACAAGTCCAGCAATATGGATTTCTCTAGTGGCTGTTGCCCAATTCCTCTTTCTCATCAGACCCCACTTTACTGATTCCTTGTACTATCAGTATGGAAATTCATGAGGACTGGGGCATCACTTTTACAGATCTTGGTGGGGAAATAGAGAAAGGAATTGCTGACCCAAAGACCACATTGCAGATGGCAGCTGCATTCAAAGGCCCACAAGAGGGCAAGAAAAACATGGGAGAGAATTGATTGTCACTGTAGGCAATGGTTTCAGATGATTTGCCTTAACAATGTTTGGTAGGTTGACTTGACTGGACACCAAGTGCCTGCCAAGCCACTCTATCACTCCCCTTTCCCAGCTGGACAGAGGAGAGAAAATAAGCTGGAAAACAACTCATAGGTCGAGATAAGGCAGTTTACTGAAGCAAAAGCGGAAGTTTGTGCTTGCACAAGCAAAGAGAGAAACCAACAATTTAATTCTCTACTTCCCATCAGCAAGTGATGCTCAGCCATTTCCTGGGAAGCAAGGCTTCAGCACATGTGGTAGTTGGCTTGGGTCGGCAAACATTGTAATAAAAAAATGCCCCCACTCCTACTCCTTTTCTTAGCTTTTGTATCTGAGCTGATGTCATGTAGTATGGAATATACCTGTGGATAGTTTGAGCCAGCTGGCCTAGATATGTCCCCTCACAGCATCTTGCTCAACCCCAGACTACTAATGGGAGGGAAATGTTGGGGAGACAGCGCTGATGCTGTGCCAGCCCTGCTCAGCAGGAGCCAAAGGTGTGTTATCAACACCTTTCCAGCTACCAATGCAAGGCACAGCACTGTGTGGGCTGCTATGGGAAAATGAACTCCTTCTCAGCCAGACGCAGTACAAAATGCCATGTGGTTTTGGGGGCTTCAAAGCAAATTAAGGATAAAGAGGATAAAAAATGCCCACTATATCTTTCTCTGCAAAGTACCCAGTCCCCAGTACATCTGTCAGTTTTAGTCCAAAGTTACTTCCTCCACATAAGAAGTCATACAAGCACTTGTGTATAGACTCCCCGAAATTACAGGGTTTGTTATTGGTTGGGGGTTTTTCTGTTCTACTCCAATACAGAATGAGTGAATTGCCACCATAATTTTACCTTTAGCTTGCACAGCTAAATTTGGGCTGTCTGGTTTTGGATGTTCTTAAGCTAATGGAAATAAGCTTCTATTTTCTCCATACTGTTTGGACACCAAAGACTACCTGACACCATGCCATTGGCATTCAGACAATACTGAAAAATTCAGATAATACTACTGTTATCTTCACCATGTGAACCTATTTCTCTTTAAATCCTGGGCCTCAGTGATGTCTAATTATTACTGGCATTAATTTTGCCTATGAAATCCCAAGATGCATGTCATTGAAAATTGCCAGTGCCACAAAAAGGCACTGACAAAAAGGAAATTAGGATAAACCAATTAGAACTGAATGCTACACTGCAAACTATTTGGGAGAAGGAACAAAGAAAGCTTTGATCATTTACTGCTTTGATAGGGACCTAAGGAGGATACGGGCTCAGCTTGGACACGTTAGCACTATGCCTGTGACTTTTATGGAGTTATGTTCTCTGACAGCAGCTAAGGAGCTGCTACTACATACTTCCTAACCAGAATTTTGGGTAGATTTGCATTTTAGATGCTTTTAAATGTGCTGCTTCCTGTGTATGCTAAAGGCAGTCCTTTCATCATCCAAATACAGATAAAAGCAAACAAATGCAGGAAAATATAGCTACATACAAATGGCCTTAGAAAACATGGATAGAAAAAAATCCAAGGGGAATTCATTGCACTAGCCAGGTTTCAAAATAATTCATTAAACATCTACCACTTGTCCTGTCACTGACTATCAGTCTGGAAATGGATAATGTTCTAAATGTGTCTGCTTTTATCGCATATTCTCCCACTATCACAGTTGGTAACATTAGCTATGTTCAGGAAGCACTTTGCAGTCTCCATTGCTATCTTATCAATACCACCACAAAACGAAGGAAATACATGTGGGAAAAAATAATCATAGCAGTCTATGGTTATAGTTGAAAGCATAATGCTTCTGTCTAGAAGACGAAAAAAATCTTGCCCTATAATCCTACATGACTGTGGAAAACAGAACTTTAATAATCAGGTTGAGACTTGCCATTTAAGTTTACAGCAGCAAGCCTGTCATATTTTTTGTTAACATTCTGAATAATCCTTAAAAACAGTAATCTGCTTATCATTTATCTTTTAATATGGCATTATTATTTTGGGAAAGCGTGCAACAATGTTGAAATGGCCTCATTCCAACAACAACAAAAACAAAATCAATCCCTTTCTACAAATTTGATATAGGCAGGCTGTGCACTATTTGAAAAAGTTCAGTGAACCACGAAGACTGGCATATGCACCATAAAATTCAAGCTTTATTTGATGAAGTTATTGAACACTGCATTTACCTCAACTAATGTTTAAAGCAATTATCCATATTTTTACTGTTGTCTCAAGTAGGAAGCTTTGAATATGAACCAAATCAGACTGCTACTTCTAGGAGTTTCAAAGGCATTTGAGGAGGGGCACAGAAAAGATCCCTGGTGTTTAAAGAAAAATGTCTGTTCAGTTCAGACATTATGATACCAGAGGCTCAGCACAGTGCAAAAAAAAGAAAAGGGGGGGATGAAAAAAGATAAAAAAAAGCATAGTGCAATGATAACATGAAAGAATTTTGTTCTCTAGCTTTCTGATTAAAAGTGTATTTTCATGTCAGCTTTAGGAGAAATTATGTTCAAAGCCTGTTTGCAACAGAGCCTGTTTTAATTTGTCAAAGGTTTACATTGTATAACTCGATCACATTAATTGCAAAGATTGTCTTCTCTATTGTTTCACTGCACTCTCAAAGACAAACAAGAGGAATCCAGCTCCTGTGGTACCACCAGGTGTGACAAGCTGTTTTCTTTGGATCACTGCCTGGTCATCACAACTTAGGGGTAACTAGTCTAACTGGGAGCTTGCTAGAGTAAAATAATATTTTATTATTGTTAATGTCAGTCAAAAACATCAGAGGCATCAGTTTAGGGATCAAATTCAAAAGCTCAGGAGATGTGTCTTCCTCATGTGACCACTTGACATTGACATCAACTTAAGTAGAGAGAGCAGGTGAATGTTTCAGAGATTATATTCCCCTGCATCAAACAGAATGTCATATAAAAGACTCATCTCTCAGATAGTTACAAATAAGCTTATATTAATTGAGTCTTGCATAGGTTTAGATTCAACACAGTACAACAGGGCACGACAAGGTCAGTGTGCCTTCCAACACACTGCTCAATAGCAAGTTAAGCTTATTTAGAGGGCACATGCCTAACACTCTCTGACAGCCCTGAACAAACATCATCAGTTCCGTGACAAACTTTTCTTCAGTAATCTGGTCATTTTAGCAATAGCACAAAAGCCTAGCTTTGATTGGCTGCTCTGCCAGAGGAGGTTCTGAGTCACCTCCTCCTTCTGCCTTCTGCAAGAGTGTCCAAACCACCAAGTGACACAGCAGGCTGAAAAGAGCTGGGACCACTTGCCTTGAACCTTTCCCATGACTATCTGCCATAAAGCTGAGAAAGACTAGCGATCTAAATGGAGTAAAACATAGGAGACTGAAACTCTTTCAGTATAGAGGCTAGAGACATGCAAGAGATAGAAACTTCTTGTGTCCACTTCCTCTAGTGTGTCATACTAAATAAAATGTTGAGTTTTTCAGCAGAGCCCAGAGCTCAGGACTTCCTCACTGCCTTCAAAACACTGAAGTAGGCATTTGAGTGCTAGAAAGATCTCAGTACCCCAGTTAATAACGGGGCCTTTTGGAATTATGACAGTATCACAGCAAAAATAAACATTGCACAGCAATGCATTTTACTATTAAGGGTGGCAGAAGCTCTGAACTGATTTTTACCAACAGAGGAGGAACAGGTGAGGATTTCGGTAATGCAGTAGCCCTTAAGGTTCAGAGCTCACAAGAAGCCATTATAGTTCTAAAACAATTTTCATAGGCAATATGTTTCTGTGGCAGAGATCCCAGCAGGCAGACAGAAACATCACTCTTACTCAGAGGCTTTGTCCACTCTGCTGAGAAGAAGAGGATTGAGCCGGACTGTTCACCTCATTGTCCACATAACTTAACTGTCAGTACTTAGTGTTACACCATGGCAACTAACTCCAAGAATTTTCTGGTGAGAAGGTTGTTCTAGGTAGAGTTGATAGGAACTGGTCAGTGACACTTGACTTCTGGGCCAGAAGTCAGTCCTTGGCCCTCGTCTGTGCCTGTTGGTGCACCCAGGAAATACCCATCAGTGTTTGTGAGAGCAGGGTCCTGTGTCCCTTGAATAGTGCAGCAATGGGAACTTTCCAGGTGAGTGAGGGAGTGTGAATGAGCAGACTCCAGAAAACTAACAAGAATGAATTAAGTGGCAGAAGAAGGTTCAATACAAAAATCAGTAAGTAAATAAATGGAGCTGCCTGGAAACAAAGTTGTATATCTGATGGCCTACATTGTAAAGCATCAAACCTGTATCACAACCTCCCCCAGATCCAATACAGTGTTCCTTCTAGCTCAAACCACCAATTTATCAGCTAACAGAAGCAAGCAGAGGCAGACACAGCTCATGACCATATGTACTTAGGGACTCTGAGCTAATTTTCCATTCTGAAGGATTTTAGAATATGGCAATGTCCTTAAAAACAAAAAAGAAGTTTATTTTCTGACTGCAGCCTGTTGGAGATACAGTTCTTTGACGTTACTGTCCCACCATGAATTTAAAGGATATGGATAATTTACAACCTTGATTAACAATCTCAGAGCTGCAATAGCTCATCCTCTTCACATCCCATCCTTTTTATTGAATGTGCTTAAGTATTCATGAACACATGATGGTAATCTTGTTAACACTATGAAAAGCAATGACATCCTCATTATAAACTGCTTGAAAATGCTCATGATCCTTTCACTAGAATGAGCTTTGTACAATTAGAAGCCTGAAAAAGTCACAGGTGCGCAACACAGGGTGATAAAATTGTAATTGTAAGCTACAATGGCATTGTAATGTCCAAGACAGTAGATTTTGCAGATACAGACAGAGGGCAGGAAAACCAGTGCTCCTTGTAATACTAATTTCTATTTGGTGCTGTGCAATCATGTCCTGCTTGTATATTCAGGCTGAGAAAACCCCATAGATTTCAGGGGGAAGGTAGGTAATTCCATCTAAATCCAATAAAAGGGAGCTATGTAAGACTCCCTGTCTTTCTCGTCATGGTGAAAATAAGTTTGTTTTCTGGGATCAAAAATGACCTTAGGATGTTTGACCAATGCCTCTCTTGGTTTCTCTAGAGACATAATATACCATTTGTGATCTTTTTATCTTTTCTAATAGGTTAACCATTTGCTGTGGAAATGAGTGTGGAGCAGTTTTAGTTATGGAAATGGCTTTTGGGCAACAGTCAACAGGAGGTTCAAGATGGAGCTGACATCCTGTCAGACCTTCTGCATCTCTCTTGTATAGTTAGCTCTGGAATTTCAAAATATATTCCTTTCCTTTTCCTTCCTTTCATTTTCTTACCTTTGTGCATCAGATCTCTGAATTGCTGTATATTGGAAAGGCCAAAGACACATATTAAAATCTTCTACATGCCCTGTGCCTACAACTCAAGACAACCTTAAAAACACAAAGGCGCCCTGTGTCACATGCACCTCCACAGGTGCAGAGGAAGATAGACACAGCAGGAATGTAGCAGAATTTAAGAAATACTGAATCCATGTAGTAGTTGGTTTGACATTTTGTGATGCAAGTGAGGCTCTGAGATCTGAATCCCATTTATCATTTTGGCCTTTCAAGAACTGATAGGAAAAGAAAGAATTTCAGCTACAGTTCAGCATTTCCACTTAGCCAGTTAATCAAGCCAGCGTTAAGAGGGATAAGTGGCAATGAAGGGAGAAAAGGTACAGCAGATGTGTCACACTCAGTCTGGAAGAGTCATATTTGACTTAAATACCTTCACTGTCCTGGACAGTTAGCAAAAGATTTCATTTACCTCACTAGAGACTTTCTGTTTAACAATCTCTGCAGGCAAATCAAATGAGACAGAGTGATATAAAAAAATCACAGAATCACAGAATATGCCGAGTTGGAAGGGACCCACAAGCATCATCAAGTCCAACTCCTGGCACTGCACAGCACCATCCCCAAGAGTCACACCATGTGCCTGAGAGCATTGTGGAAATGTTTCTTGGTCTCTGTCAGGCTTGGTGCTGTGACCATTCCCCTGGGGAGCCTGTTCCAGTGCCCAGCCACCCTCTGGGTGAAGAGCCTTTTCCTGATATCCAACCTAAACCTCCCCTGACACAGCTTCAGGCCATTCCCTCAGATCCTGTCACTGGTCTCCACAGAGATCAGTGCTTGCCCCTCCTCTTCCCCTCACAAGGAAGTTGTAATTGCAATGAGGTTTCCCCTCAGTTTCCTCCAGGCTGAACAGACCAAGTGACCTCAGCCACTCCTCATACACCTTCCCCTCAAGGCCCTTCCCCATCCTCATGGCCCTCCTTTGGACACTGTCTAACAGCTCCATGTCTTTCTTATATTGTGGCACCCAAAACTGCACACAGGTCTCAAGGTGAGGCTGCCCCAGTGCAGAGCAGAGCAGGACAATCCCCTCCCTTGCCTGCTGACTCATATTCAATGTTGTTTTTTAGAAAACTGGACCTGCTTCTCTGCTGTCAAAGAAACCTACATAAGCATAAACACTTCTGGAAATAGGTGGAGATGTAGCAAACACTTCTGCAAAAGTGTTGCATATTGCATTTTTTTGGCACTTAGCCTGCCTGGATGTACATGAGCACATAAAGCAGTGCAGAATTCAGCCCTGCACTTCCAGTAAAGAGAGTATACTTTGCATTCAGGAAAGCTTTTAAGCGCATTTTTAAGGTTAAGTGTGGGATTCATCACTCTTCTTCATCCTGGAAGTCATTTCTAGCAACATTTGGGTGCATTCCTGCCAATATAATCCGCCAGAGCTGGGCACATTTTTCTTCCTGTGAATGAACTATTCATATCCCCAAAAAGCAATTTCATCCATTCCAAAACAATTTTATGAATTCAACATTAATTTGACAAATAGTTTCAGCTGGGAAGGGTTTCTAAAACTTAGACTGGCATAAAAAAACTACCTGAAAGAAATGCTTCTTTCCTCCAGTTGTCACCAACCCAGACACAGGAGCTCTTCTTAAAATGGACTCAGACTCCTATCTTCTGCCTCTAAGGAAAGGTTCCTGCACAACACAGGGTACATTATCTAAAATTATCAATTCAATATCTCTTCTTCATACTGTTCAGCTTTGCATAAACTGCTTATGGGATTCCCTGGAATGGGGGATGGAAGCCAGGTGTCAGAACTGTTTGCTGGCTCAAAGATCCTGCCAAGTGGTCTTCTGCAAACCAACATCCAAAAAAGAAAATTAAAAAAGAAGAATGAATGCTTCAATGAACCACCACCCTTGTTCCTAAAATTGGCCTTCCTAGATATGTAGATGTTTCATGCCTTCTGTCAGGACCAGCTCCAAATAGCATAATTGAATTCTATTATCTCTTTTGTTTCTCACATCTGACTTATTAATATTATTCCTTTATTTATTTATATTCATTTTATCCAAGCTGGTAAGCTTGGATCTGAAAGCAAACTCTGATGTCACTGACATCATGAGATGATAGGAGGATCCATTTAATCCAACAGTACTAAACACAGATGATTGTGTGAAGTTGTCATTAGCCATAAAATGGCTGCCTACTTCCCTGCTGAGGTACTCGTCTTAACAGTCACTAATACAGTGACATACCTGAGGTCTTTACTGAAGGATCACCTGGATTTATTGTCCTCAGTGGTTAAATGCTGATATGGAGTGATTCCATTAGGAAACCATTTTGAGTGTGGAGCTGGAATGCAATGTGTAATACTTACAGCTAGTCAGTCACAAGGAAGAGAATTTGTGTTTAATGCGTCTACTGAAAAAGAAAGTATTAATGTATTTGAGTAACTATTTTAAAAGGAAGGCTTTCTAGGGGATTGTTCTGTTGGCTGGTTTTGAGGTTTGGGGTTGTTTTGGGGATTTTATTCACAAATTTTAACTTAACCTGAAAGAATTGAGAAAAATGGGTTTTCCAGAGAAAAATGGGTTGAAGACATAAAAATGTCTCTCTGACATGTGGGAGAGAGAGGGAAATATTTCTTCTTAGCTAATTTAGGGTCACATTATGCCAAGCACTCACAACAGCTGCTGTGGAGAAAAAGCCCTGCTAATAGGACATGCTGTATCCAGAGCAGAACCTCTTCTGATCATTTTTTAGCATTGGCCCTAAAATCTTTTGAAGCAGCCACACCTCATCTTAGACTGAAAGTCAGGCTTCATAGGATGATTCATTCCCGGAAGCCTGTTAAAAGAAAATGTTATAAATATGCGTGTCCACTGACTTTTGTCTTTTCCTTTTTAAATTAAGCACCTTATTCTACACAAATTTGGAGTCAAAGGCAATATGCATTTCAGATGCAATAAAGCCAGCAGGCCCAGGATCACGGAGTTTCTCAGGTGAAGAAACCAAATCTGCTTATACAAAGGAAAAAAGTCTTATCCTGCAGTGTCAGAGTAATATGTTCTCCAAGTCCTGACCATTATGCATTCCATTTATACCACTTCTTTAATCAAAGCTGAACCTGGTGAATTGCAAATAAGAACGAAAACATTAAATGTGAAAGGCCAACTTGCTCATCTATATTTTTTGTCAAAGTGACAGTTTTAAAATTACATAGGTAAAATACTTCACTAAATAGGGTTATAAATGTGTAATTCATCATGGCAGAACATTTTTATGTGGTTTAAAACTACTCTTTTATTTTAAGAGGTGAGGACGCAAAATGGTAGGCTTATTCTTCATCTTTTCATTTCGCAGTTTATTTTTGACATAGCAAAGATGCAGCACCATTGGAAAAGCTCTTGGAATGGTATTTGTACCCTTCTCTATCTGAGCTGTTGCTTACCAGTGAGCATATTTCAAAGGTGAGGCTGGTTAGTGTGTGTGCATGCACAGCACAAGCCTGTTACTGGATAAGACCCTCTTTTCTTCACCAAGCCCTTGTGCTGGTAAAATAGGGACACTATTCTGCACACCAGCCCCTCTGCCCACTCCCACCCCACACGTACCCCACACTCCCCACCACCTCCTTATCTCCTTGCCCAATCCTCTACTAAGGTACTATGTTGCTGAAACAGGAGAATCAGGTTTGTTATTCCTGAATAATCATTCTGCAGCATAGCGTTGGGTATACGGGCCCCCAGTGGCAATGGATTTGTGACTCTTTTAAACACATATCACTGGGAAAACTTGGGGGAAAAGGTAAGAATTAAAGCTGAAGAAATAAGGCAAATGCTTTACTAGAAACGCTCATTGTTTTGCTGTAATTTACCTGGAATCCTTGTTCTTCATTGCAAGTGTGAATTCGCATGCTGAGATTGCAACAAAGGATTAAGATAAAACTCCTGGTTCCGAGCTGGGGAAGAAAAACATCATTGCAAGGTCATATAGAGAAGAACATCACTGCATCCAGGTAGTCTGCTGCATATGATGTTTTTGAGAGGCTGGCAAGTACAGAGCTTGAGGCAGGATGAGGAACTGTCACAAAGAGAAAGAAAGAAGAAAGGAAAATATGATCTGACTTCTGTTACATCCTGGGGAGATTGTCTCCAAATTCCACACCGGTACTAGGTCAGCCACAAAGACAGTGACCCAGAATAATATACCTCAGGTCTAACATTAACCCCAGCGCCTCGTGGGTCGTGGTTCAGAGCATTTCACCCGTGTGATTGTGAACATCTGTCAAGGAACTAATTTCTTCCTCCCATTAAGCTCCCTGGGTGTGAGATTGAGGCGACCATAGAGACCTGAGTAAAAAAGTTAACCAATAGCTGCACTTTGATTTTAAGAGCTTTCAGTTGCATACTCATTCCCTGTATGGCCCCAGTCCCAGAGGGCATTCACCAAAAAAATCCCTGGGCCAAGAAGACTGTGAATGACATGCATTTAGGGGCAGATGATCTCAGTGCTGTTGCTTTGAACCCTCCCCAGGAAGGTGTGATGCCCAGGTCCTTCAGGAACATGCTGCCATACTCGAGTCACCCAATAGTTTGCTGCTCACTGACCATGCTCCTTGCCTCAGTTTTCCTTTCATTAGTATTTAATCACAAGAGTGTTTCCCATTTCCCTGTGGAAAATCTCAGGTGGACAAGATTTTCACTGCAGGTAGCAAGAGCTTTCAAAGTACATGGGTTGACATCGCATGTTTTATTATGAAAGGAAAACAAAAATATTTTTTGTGTGTTTTCTGATGCTTTTTTACTTACCTCTGGTAAAAAGCAAAACAAGCTGTGATGAGGGAGTTGCATAAACCCATAATTTGGCAGCAATTAGTCTTTGATTTAGACAGTTGCTTTTTGAATATACTTTTTTTTTAAATGTGATTCCTTGCAGCTGAGAAATTTACATTTTAAAAAGTGCTTAATGCCAAGGCAGTAGTGGAATCCCACATTTGTCAAAGAAGTAAACTGAGATGAAATCCAGCCCTTGTTAACATCCTAGTCTGGGACTGCTCTAAGAGAAAATGAAAGAGAGGAGGGGGAGAATTTTTCTTCTGCTGGTACGGGGCTTGTGGGGACAAGCAGGGGAGCCAGATTCCTTGTTGCCTCTTCACCCCGGCTAGGATGGGGCACAAACAGGCGTACACAGCAGACAGAAATACCTCCCACATGGCTTAGAGCTACTGTGCAAATTTGTCACCAAAGGTGGAGATTGGGCAGACTAAAGCAGAACAGAAAGCAGGACATTGTCACTGTGACCTCCTCCTGCTGACTGTCCAGAGAGGCTGCAGACACAGGTGTGACACTTGAGAAAAAAAGCAAGGCAGCCTCTAAATTTAAACAATACCAGTGCAGGCATCTCGTTTGCAGTCTGGTTACAGTCAGCTCTTTAGGCTGTGTATAGATCTAGTGGCAAGAACAAACTGCAGCTTCTGTCATAAATGCAGATGCTAGGGTTTGCTTCATTTTAAACTCAGTCATGTCAGAACCACACTGCTTTGTACTGAATACAAAAGGAGAGAAAAAATACTCCTGTTCACTCTAATGAAACCCATTGCTGAAAGAAGCACTAGCCTTGCTGAAACAGGAGAAACACCATGAACGTTGAACCCTGCTAGAAATCTGAGTACGCAAAGCAAGCCAAAGAAAGATGTGGCAACTTCCATATGAATGTACATTTTGGTGAACAATGTAGTTAGGAGTCAGCTGAGTTCTAGTGGATGTGGATCAAGTATTGATATCCCTTGAAAATCTCTCAAGACACATTTCTATCTTCTTTTTTAGTTTCCTAACTGGAGGCGTTACACTAGAACACTCACAAGTCCTGATCAAGGCCAAAGTCTTGGTCCCTCACAACTGAGAGGCACACAGCACAGAGAGAACACTTGACCTTGTTTCTCATGCTTGAAAATTTTAGGGAGAAAAACCAGAAGACACAGAGATACTTCCCTTAATGATTAGCCTGTCAGCTGCTGCTCGTGCACTGCTCCTCCAGGAGACCAAGGGGGAGATCTGTGGTCCCTACAGCATCCTGGATGGGGTTTGTGGGAATCTGGCTCCTGTGGGTGTGTGAGAAGTAAATATCTTGCAGGCTGGGTGTGGGACCCACCAGCTCCTGCTCTGGTACAGCAAGTTCAGCAAAGGCTGCCGTGATGGTTGGGGCTGGAGTACTTGCCCTGTGAGGAGAGGCCAAGGGAGTGAGGCTTTTTCAGCCTGGAGAAGAGAGAGCATCAGAGGGACCATGCAGCAAACCCCAGCATGTGTGAGGAGATCATCAAGAAGATGGGGACAGGCTGTTCGCAACAGCACGTGGTAGGAGAGAAAGAATTTCTGAGCAGGTGTCAGGAAAGCATTTCTCATTCTCAGGCAAAGCAACCAATGAAACAGGTTGCCCAGAGAATGTTTTCCAGACCCAGCTAGATAAAGCCCTGTGCAACATAATCTGACCCCACAGCTGGCCTTGACTTAGCAGTATGTTTGACTAGAGGCTTTCTGAGGTCCATCCCAATATGAAAGATTTTATACCCTACCCAACAATTCCAGAAGGATTTGCTCTTGTGGTGATTTAGGAAGCAGAGGGCAGCAAGTGCCTATAGCCCTGGAGTAGAGCTATCATCTAGGGGATTCTTTTTGTTTTGAAATCCCTTTGCAGAGACAGTATGGGATTCAACTCAGCTAGCAGTGAGACCCTTAAAGTTAAATTTCCCATCTCAGCCAGCTCTGAGTCCCCTTCATAATCAAGGGGAATAAAGGGAAATTCATCTTGTCATAACAGAGGGTCTGAAATGAGAAACTGGATAGGCACCATCACTTTGGAGGTGAAAATGTCTCTTGTCTAGAGAGATGATGCTCAGGTGAATAGCTTGAGCATGTATCTTTTGCACAACAAAACGTGAAAGAAATGAGCCCTGTCCTAAAACTGAGGGAGATGCTGCCTAATCTCACACTTGCGTTTGATATAGGTACTGAGCTGGCTTTGACGGGAGCTGCGGGAGCTCAGAGACACTCTGAGACAGGGACAGCACTTGCTAGAAGTCTGAAAAGCAGAACATGTGAGGGCATAACTCCTGCTATGATCCCCTCCAGCAGCTCTGTGCAGAGTGATGCTCTGGTTAAGCCCCCAGAATTAGGCATGGGAATGTCTACACAACAAGTGCAGGGAGAGCAGGAAAATGCCATTTCAGTGAGTTGGCTGGGATGGGATTTGCCAGATTAGCTCAGCACGTATAACTAATTGTGTTTATCCTGCCCAAGCAGCAGGCATCAGTGTAATGTGCCTGGAGTTGTTATGCACTGTATGTTTCTCATCCAGGTTTCCCTAATCCGTCCTACACACACATCCCTTAGGGAATCTGTCTGCTCTAGGTGTAATACGCTGGTCTAATCTCTGCTATCCTTCTGCCAGACCATGCAACTCAAGCCCCACTGGAGTTTCCCGTGTTTTCATGAGCTTCCAGGTGTGTAGGAGAGAAACAATTATGTCTGCTCAGTTCTGGCTAGGCATATACATCAATTTTTTCCAAGTTCTTTTGCTGACTATTAGGACCAACCCAAAAGAGCTGTTGGGTGTCTGTGAGAATCAGCGTGTGGGCTGTAGGATGCAAAGGCAAAACCTTTCCTTACTTTCTCCTGGATGCTCCTAGTTGCAAAAGTACCCACATACTTTTTACATCAAACTTCCCTCAGTGCCTAAAGATCATCTGGGTGTGCACAGATAAACCTTCAGTTCTGACAGCACTGATGACTCCATCTCACGCCCAAGTCCAATTAACATTCAGAAACCCACTCTAACTCCCTCTCAGTTTCATGTTTTTCACCTAACACACCTACACAATTAGGGTCTTTATCAAACACTGTGGTTTCCACAGCTTGCTTTGAAAAGGCACCCAGAAGAGCAGGTTTCTGTTCCTGCCTTTGCACAGTAGTTACAGCAGGTCGAGATCACAGAGGGGACCTGCGTTCAATCCCCACCTTTACCTGATAGAGTTAAGCCTACAACAACATCCCAAAGGAGGGTCTGAGAAACACAGGCCCTTACACTCAGGTAGCTGTCTGCTTTTTGTCCTCAGCCTCTTTCTGAAGGTTTTCCACTACACAGGAAACTGTTAACTTCATAGATACTGGAAGCAGAAGGAAAGAGTGTCATGCACCCACTTAGCACAGCACCAGAACCCACATCCCTCAGGGAATGCACTCGTGTTCCTGCTCTGACACCACTGATGTTTTCCAATGTGCACTATCCACAGAACGAGTGAAAAAGAGCTTCCACACTCCAGCACCCCGCAGTCAGGTGTTCACAGTACGTCCAAGGAGCAGTGAGACATGGATTGCAGCTTCCCCAAGGAAATGTGGGAGCTGAGCGTGGGCTGTTGCTTCTTGGGTGACTGCACTGGGCTGTTACATAAGAAGGTGACACAGTTTCAGCAGCGTATCTGGATCTGAAAAAAAATAAAACTCAAAAAAAAAGTGTGAGACCTTTATACCACTTTGGAAGATAAAGGTAAAAATACTCTGAGTGTAAAATAACAAGTTGTGGAGTCCAAGTGGCTGAAGGCATCTGCTGCCATAGTAGCATATTAGAGGGGACGAGACCAGTTCCTGTGCTCAGATCGGCTCTGCTGGCTGGTTTGCAGCGCACTGATTGCAGAGGTAATAGCTCAGGTCTTGGGAGCAACTCCACCACCCAACCCTTTGAAAGCTAATTTACATAGACAAAGCAGCACAAGAACTGTGGCCATTCTCCGGTTGCTCCAGAGCTAACCTGACTGTCTCTAGCTGGAACTTTACCCACACCATATAAAAAAGAAGTTCTGGGTGTGATTGTTAAGATCCTCAAGACAGCTAGGCTGAAAAATGTTGCTCCATGAAAAACACTTTTCATTGATTTCAGGGAAGCCAAGCCTACTTTCCTGATTTCTTGCTCTAGAGAGAGCACAAGCATCTAAAAATGAAATCGATGTTATGAGGCGATAATTTTCTTTGCACCCCTTTTTACTCACCTCTGTAAATATATTTAAAAGGGTTCACAGAGACAAAAAAAAAAAAATGGCAGGCTTATGATCTGAGGCTGAAAGTGTCACAGAACTGAAAAGTATCCTTGTCATATATTTTAAATCAAAACACACTTCTCTATTTTTGCTTTTTAAGTATTCTTATATGTTAGGATATTTTTTTTTTATTGCCATTACTTGGAAATAGGTTTTAGAAGTGTGCTCTTACTCATTTATGTTTTGCTTCCCTTTTTATTAATGGTTTTAATAGACTCTTACTTTCCTGTATATTTCTGCTTGTAATTTAAAAAGATGAAACAAATGCTTTAAACAAAAGTCCTTTTTTCAGCCAGCAATTTTTATTTTTGTACAATATTTTACATATAGAAGGCTTAAGAAAAAATAAATGGAAATGCTTTTGCAAGAAGCAACACAGAGCATTAAAGACTTTGTTTTTTTTCCCATAAATAGCCCAAATCTGCCATCTACTGACAAAACGTAGAATTTAATGGAACCAGCCACTTAGATTTTTCTCTGGAAAAATCTTGCTTGCTTTCCAGCCGTGCAAAAACAGTGCCATCTAGTGGCTAGTCCGGAGACTACGCAGGCAAAAAAAAATATATATTTATCAAAATATCTATTGCTGCTGGCTGCACAACAAGCTACTTAGCCATCTTGGAATGGATTCAATAGGCTTAGTGTCCTGTGACTCCATACAAATCTTTGCAGCTATCCTCTGAGGTGACATATAAACCTCTACACTTATTTGTAGTTTATTTTAACAGCAGCAAAACAAAAGACACTGTGCAAATTGCTTTTCAGGTTAAATGCACCCTTTATTCTTGCTTATTTTGTACTTTTGGTTTGTTGCTACTTTTATATTCCCCTTATTGGATCATCTAAACTTTCAGGGATTTTGGAAGGATAAAAAATATTGATTGTTTTTAAGCTTGCTTTAAAAGGAGAGAGATCTAGCTCTTTTTGTACAATAGCAAATATAATTTGTGAAGTCAAATGATCTATACTTTGTAGCACACCACAATAATAAACAAAAGACAGAAAAAATACCTACTGTTTTGCTGAGTTTCATATTTCTTCCACCATTTGCTGAGTAATGCTTCCAAATTACAAATGCATCCTGTCGAGCTCAGTAAACATGAAGAGAGTAATTTTTATTTGTACACGTACCACGTACCAGGCTTTCAGATACATTGTTAAAAACAGGGAAAAGGGGCATTGCCATGGACAAGCACTGCCCCTGGGACTCAGTGCCTAAGTGCCTAAAGAATCAGGTACTCAATTGCTGGGATTTTCAGACATTTACTTTCAAAATTGATTTTAACATTTTAGGCCATCTTGCTTAAGGGCAAAAAAATTCAGATTCAGGTCTGACAATACAGACCTTTTAAATGTACTTTGGTAATGATTCCTCCTGGAATCCAATGTGCAGGCAGCCTTCTATGCATGTGTTGACTTAGAGGTAGATGAAGATTTCCCATTGTCCCCTAATGTGCCTCTGATCAGAAAAAGAGGCTCACTGTTCACAGAAGAGTGGTGTGAGCTCCATTCTACATTTGAGACAAGAAACGACCCTTCTTCTCTGGGTTAACTTTCCTTAGCTTCAGGCTTGCAAAGATTACCAGATGCTCACATCTCATCCAACTGCCTGAGGGTCCTTCTAATAGCTAAGAAAATAAATGGGTAATTTTGACACATTTTTCTTCTAGAATTTAGATACCTTCTCCTTCCTGTCAAAGTGAATTGAGCCACAAAGGCACCTTCTAGCTCTCCTTGACTACAAAAGAGTGTAGAAGTAGTACTCAGAGGTAAACAGCTCCAGACAGTCATGACTGATCAGGTGAAACTCTGTTTCTGGATAGAACTGGGCTTAGACTTAATTTTTGTCAGGAAATAATGATATGAGTTTTGCTCTTAACAAGTTCTCATCATTAGCCTGGGCTAGTTCCACTGTTTTCCAAAATCTTCCAGTGTTGTACATGACGGACAGTCCAGTTAGATGCTAGACAGAAAATCTGGAGTCTTTACTTTGGTAATCAGTTTATCTGGGTACACAAAGTTTAAAACATGATAGGTCCCTTAGTAGGAATCACCCAAGACATTGAATGTCCCTGGGATCTCAGTGGGAAAGTCAAAGAGGCATATAAAAAAACCAAAAAGGCATTTTATCTTAACATTAAAAATAACCCTCATGAAATATAAAGCAAAAATGCACTTTAATTCCAGCATCAAAAAGACTTTGCAAGCTCACAGGAACTGATAAAACTGTGTCATTTACTCTGTCATGTGATGCCTCAGTAATACAGCTGGAGGTATGTGGAGCAAGAGATTATGTGGCTGTAGGCCTTCACTCCCATGGAAAGCCCATCAGCATTTGCAGAATCCAAGAAAACAATTCTGCACTGAGCACACCAGGTAGACAGACTAATACAGCTGCAGTATGGGGGTGAGGGCTCTTTTCATCCATCTCATGGCTCTCATCCTAGGAAATACTTTCACTCTCAGCAATAGACACTCACTGGGAATTTGTCATGCATTTGCTGGCACTGGTGATAACAGTGTCAAAGCCATTTAAAATGTGGTCTCACAAAGGCACAGCCTGTTCAGAATGAACTGGTGGAACATGCTGGTCAAAAAATAGTAGAGTTGAACTGCATCAGCAGTCAATAGCTCGAGGTGGAGGGATGTTTTTACATCTAATAGCAATACCAAAAGTGGGAAGGAAAAAATTCATGGTTACACTCAGAGTACTCACACAATGTTCCATCAGAAAACTGTTGTACAGAACACACATCAGTAAGACACTGCAGTGAGTTATGGCTGTGTCCAGTATCAGGTGCTTAGCCCTGGAATATAAGAAAAATCTGGCGAGAGCTCCAGCCCTTCCAAAATACTTGCCTGCTGCTGTGAACCGTGCAGCAAGACACCCGTCTGACAGACCCTTTCAGGTGGCCAAGACAATGCAGCTAGCTTCCAGCCTCTCTTCAGTGACCCTCAGGGACTGGCAATTTGTTTTAATCCAATGTGTCAACAGAAGCACAAGTTTGGGAGGAAAACAGCCTCAGCCTGGGGGATCTTAAACCCTACAGCCTTAGAGGGCATTCCAAGCACTGTGGACTGCCCAGCAGTGAGCACAAGGGACTGGCCTCCCTCACTGTTGACATTGCACCACTGGGTGGGTAAGAATGCAAGTCTTTGGACCAGAAGGAGAAGCTGCAATGAAGACTCTGAGCCTCATCCAAGAGGAGGCATAATCTGAGTAAAACAGTGCTTTTCATCCCTTGCTTCCTTTCTTACCAGCCACCACCATCATCCTATCCTGTCTAATGCTCAGTCTCAGAGCCAGCTTTGCTGCATTTTCAAGTAACAGCTGTCACAGTTTCACCTGTGCCTCCCCCATGACTGTGAAATGACCCCCATAAACTTTAGGAAGACCTCTTTACGTTTATTTTCAAGACTCCTTCAGTCTTGTCTTATTGTCCCTTTGTGCTTCCCACTTGTCTTTAACCACCTCTTCTTTTTATACAGAATAGTATTCGGGAAAGGGCTGCCTTTCTGCTCTGTGCTTGTATTGCAGGCAGCATGTGTGAATTCATGTCTCTGAACAGATCTCCCAGGAGTATTTGATGAATCTATAGATATAAAATTATCATTCTGGACATTATGGAAACATCAAGTTCGTCCATATCTGTTGGAGCCTCTGAGATGAAAAGAAAGTTAGTACAGAACCAAAGATGTAGATATTCTTTCAAAAACTGATGTTATCACCTCTCTTGTCTTCAAAGTACTTTTGCATGAGAGAGAGAGGAACGGCAACAGACTCCACACAATTTTGCTTGGGGCCAGCTTACTGAATAAAAAGGTGAAGCATTACAAATCTGAGCAAGTCAGAGTAAAGACAAATCATTGCTGTGGTGAGTAGCTCCTTGCAGAATCAAAATTCATTTGGTAGCATCTTAGCATTGAGTTTTCAGGGCCCTGTATTGATAAATGAGACTACCACCAGCAGACCCAGGGCAGGAGTTTTATAAATGTTCACTGTTCCTCCTGTTTATTGGAGCTTTGCTCATGCATCTAAATGACAGAACTAGAACTTGCTTGCCATTTTAGGACATTGCTGTCTGTATTTCAAAAAATACTTCTACAGTGACCTTGATCAATCAGTTTGCCCCTACTCAGTGCTTTTATCTAATGGTAAGCATCACAGAGAAAATATCATGGTGCTGAACCAGTGACAAAACTACGACTGCCTTGCAGTGCCTTTGGATTTTTTCACACACATCTGCTAAAATCACAAGGAAAAGCAGTATTGGCAAACAAAAGGGGCTATGATTAATCTTTTGTTTTCCAGTGTCAACATGTTGCACTGTTGCTACTTCACCTGTGTTAATAGTAATTAAAACCCCCTCCTTTTTCAGCTTTCTTACTTTAAAAACATGTTAGCGCATAAGGGAATACTTGGACGATGCATGTACAAAATGTGTTCAATGTATAGTAAATGCAATTGGGTGTTTTGAAAGAAATTTGGCACGTCAAATATTTTTAACTGATTATTTTTTCTCATGGTGTAACGAGTTAGGCATTGTACCATTCATCACTTTCCATGATTCACTGAGTTTATATAATATCCATTTGCCTAGCACTGCTTATTTGAATACCAGTTCCACCCCTGCAACAAAACCTGCAACCTCTAAAAATATCTGTTCCCACATTCATTTTTTGCCAAATTCGCCTGATGTAAGTAGGACTGCATGAAGACCATGGCAGTCTGATAAAAATATTTATAAGAACTAGTGATCACAAAATAAAAGTTTAAGGCATGTTGAATTTTAATTTTGCCTAATCTTACAGTAGACAAAGATATACAGTGGAGCCTACTTCAAAACTTTTAATCCCAGACACATTTTGCACCAAAAGAGAGGCATGAAAATTTATTTCTTCTGCTTTCCCTGCCAAAAGAAACCCCCAACATTGAAAGTCTTTTTCAAACCTTTCTTGATTAAAATAGTGTCTTTCACATTTTCAGTTAAATCATAGCATAGTCAAAATGTGAATCCTCTAAATTTGGATTATAATATGCAGTTCATAAACAAAAAAAAAATGGAATCCCTGTTTTATTTTTAAATCTCTGTGCAAAATTAATAATGAAGATACTGAAGAATCTCTGTTATACTAGAAGTTGAGATGATGGACTTGGACGTGCTTTTTTTAGACATCTTCATTGAGGTTCTGTGTCATCCTCAGAAGATGCAACTGCTATAGTGCAATTGCCTTCTCACATCCCTCTGGTGCAGGTGTGGTGCAGTGAGCAGATGGTGGAGGACCCAAACAGAAATTCAATGCTTTCCACTGCCTCTGATTGACTTCTTCTAATTGATATGGTACACGCAACTGAAAGCCCACAGACACCATCAGCCCTGAGAGTGATGTATAGTTTCTGAGCCTTGAGCCTGCATCTCTCTCCAGCACTGATTCCCAATCTTCAGGTACCCAAGGCCATTTGAAGTTATCCTGGAGATTTCTACTTCTAAGCATTTTTGTGTCTTCCTATTCCAGTGCTACAACTAGTGAGACAACAGAGAAAGCCCCATGCAGAATTTGGACAATTCTGTCTATATCAAGAAATTTCTAGGGACACCCTGTAGGACCTTACAGAGTTCAGATTCTGTTCCTCAGCAGGGAGTCCCTGCACACCTCTTTACCTGGTGTAAAGAGCAGGCCATTCCTACCAGTGCCTGTAAGAATCCTTGCTCTGGAAGAATTTGGTTAGAACTCTAAATTGCGTCTGTCATAACCAGCTAAAAAGGAGCAGGAAGCACTCCTGACCCCAAGATCAAGGATGAAGTTTGCAATGCTTTTGATTAGCCTCTTAGAGATCAGTCCTTCAGAGAACTGACTGGAGCACTCTCAGACAGAGCCACAGAGGAAGATAATAAATGTAGATCATCAAGGTTCACTTCCTTAATTAGTTTTCAGGCACTCTTTTTTGTGCCACCCCTAAAAGTTGTCATTTTATCAAGGAAAGGTGGAAAAAGGATAAGCATCTTACCCAGATTAATATGAGGGTCAAGTTGCATTCCCACTCATTGGATTAGATAAAGCATGCCAGAAGTACATGTGTTTGTTCATATGTAGGACCAGGTTCAGAAGTGTTTTGAAGCAGCCACAAGATCAGGGCTAAACCTCATGTGCAATATTAGCAGAATCTGCCTCCTTGCAGGTCCTGCCAAGGTTATGGCATGTAGTGTGTGCTGAGACAAACAGAGCTGTCAAGATTTGAGCACTTCCACAAATGCTCACCAGCAAAAATTTACACAACACTAGATTTAGGCAGAAGAAGAAAAGATCTACACTGCAGATTTGAGTACATGCATCCCCTCTGTGAATCTGTCCCTCTGCTTTCACATTGCAAGTACAGTAACCTTCTTCCTTCTCTGGCTATTAAGATCCCTAATTATATTAAAGCCTATCATCACTTATTCATGAAAGCATCTCTTTAGCACATCCAAAGTGACTGATCCCCAAGGTTAGAGTTACAATGACAGAGAGGAACGTGTGTGTTTTCACAGAAGCACTCTTTAAATGGCTTTTCTTCTCTAACTTTTTCAGTGAGCAAGGTCAGTTCTATTGGTTTTGTTCAGCTGGAACTCTTTTAACAGTTGAAAATTAGATTGTGTAATGTATATACTTTGCCACCTGATCTCCAACCTGAGTATGCTACCTAGCTCCAGTGATTTTCTTTAATGAGGTGGAAATGTATATAATAGTTTTAAATATGCAGGCTAACATTTTCCTCCATCTATAATTATGCAAATCGTTATATAGTTGTCTCTGCATGACAGAAGTAATAACATCTTATAGAGACCCTGTTAAAATTCACTGAAATCATCTACACAGATGGATATGATTTTAGAGCAAATACAACACAGACTCATTAATTAGTTACAAACCACCACCACCATCTCCCAGCAAGCTAGGTGACACGGACTAAGGCGTGTATTGTGTATTGGTATAATTTTGTGTTTGCAGTAGATGACTGAAACATTCTCAAACAGTTAAAAAGATCAAAAGTAAGAAGAAAAGTCACAAGCTGTTATTATTTTTCAAGACTTAGAGGAAATACTATATATTTTTCACATACACTCAATTTCTTAAGACAAGCAGTACCATAACCATCCTTTAGCATTTTATGGGATGTTTTCTTTTCAATTCCACTTCATTTAACTTTAATGGCGACATTTTAGAAGGAATTTAATTGATATAAACATTTTTATAAACACTGGCATTCAAAAAACAGCATTCAGAATTTTTAATTAGGTTCCATGAGTTCTACTTAGAGCTCACATGAAGTGTGAATTGGTATTTCACACCTCCTCTTCTAGCTCCAGCTTCATTTCTCTCTATGAGACAACTCATAGTCCTTCACAGGCTCTAGAAAAGTCCTAAAGCAAAGTCTCCCGATGTCAATGTGAAGGAAGAAGATACCTGCAATGGCTCCTTCCTGGCAATGGAAGAAACAGCACCTTACAAGAAGCAGGGAACCTCGCTGAAGGCAGAAAAACTAGCCACAGGAGAACCCCTTTTCACCATGCAGTGAATTATATTTTCTACTTTACACTTTTTGGACATGTTGGTCACCTTTTCCCACTAAGGGAGGAAACACAAGAGTTTCTGGAGGAAAGAGTAGCTGGCCTATGATTCATACTTTGCTGTGGCTCCAAGTCTTACCTGTGTGCTCTGTCACCTGGGCAGGCCATAAAGAGGAGCCATAGCTTCTTCTTCACTGGGGCCTTCAAGTCATTTCTGTTATGAAAAGATAAATTCACAGATTGTCTCACCCTACCCCTTGGCCCCTTGACCCCCTGCCTCCCCTGCCCTTCATAAAGGTCAGAAGCTTTATTCATTACCAGACAAACCTACATGTTTTAGAGACCTGACCATTCTCTTTTCCCTTTTTTGACCTGATCTGCTTCTGGCCAGGACAGGGTTAATTTTTGCAGTAGCTGGAAGGAAGCATGGCTAAGACAGGGAGCCCACTGTATACCACCTCATGTTATTGCTGGGGGCAGGGAGAAGGGACTCTTGTTTCCCAGGAGAATGGGCTCCTTGGGGTAGAACAAGTGTGGCAGAAGGACTAGTTGGGGCGGGATGGCTCCAGCTGCGGTCTTGTCAGGTCGGGCTTGGTGAGCATTTTGCATGTGAATCACTCTCTCTTTTGTACACTTTTGTTGTTAAGATTGTTGCTGCTACTGTTCGTTTTTCTCATCTCATTGGCGTTTCCAGTGAATTGTTCTTGTCTCAACCAGTGACCTTTGCTTTTTGTGCCTCCAGTTGGAAGGGGGAGGGGGAGCGGCACGTGGTTTTGCAGGAGTATTAAACTGCAGAATACCATTCCTGAACTACAACATTCCCATTTCAGGTTCTCTTATTCCTGCACACACCCCCTCTAGCCTATCCCTAGCCAGTCTGGTGAACTTTAAGGGCCCTTAATTTCACAGCCACCTTCAACAGAAGTGCTGTTTGAATGAACATGACATGCCTATCCATGCGACAAACATTCGCACAAGCACAAATACACATCAAGCATGTAAATGCCCTCAAAATGCATGCAAATAATTTCTACATTGACTAAATTTTATCTGCACAGTTTTCAGGGCCATTCAGCAAGCTCCAGGCTGTGAGGAAATCTGCACGCTTGGAAGGAGGGATGTGCTCCTTGTACACCCACCAATTCAACAGGAAACATGAGCAGAGGGAAGAGGTAGGACACTAATGTCTGGGGACAGGCTGCTTCTGAGGATGAGATGCAAGAAAACACAGGAAATGGAGAGAGTCTGCACATTACCCTGTTCTCCATAATACATAACAGAGCCCAAATATTCAATGGATGAGAGTCTTGAACCCGAGTCATCTTGGTCCCTAAATTAACATGGCAACGGAATCCATTTCTCTGGTCTACTCAAAAAAAAAAAAAAAAAGCTAACAATTTTTACGATTTTTAGGAGCCCTTTCCCTGGGGAAACAAGAAAGAGAAATGCCTATGTCACAGACCTACATTAAAAAAAAAAGTGCAGTTTCTTATCTCCAAATTACCTAATAGTCTCACAGTCCAGTCACACAGCTGGGATGTGAAAAACACACATGTTAAAAAAAAGAAAATCACTGTGGAAAGAAAAGAGAGTTCTGTTTGGTTTTTAAGGCACAAAATTTCGTGGGACAGGAAAATCGCTTCTCACAAAGATGTATTAATGCTGCCCTTTGTGGAGAAAAGAAAAATCCCAGAGGTCAAGTAGAAAAGAATATGCCTCTAGCTTCAAGAAAAAGAACATGAACTTAATGGAGATCTACTGGAGGACGCTGGAGTCTGCTTCAGAGAGACAAAGGCTACAAAGAAAGAGCAGTCTTTATAATGAGAAACCTCTGCTCATTCTCCGAGTGTCAGGGACTTTGCCATTGACGTGCTATTCCTCTTCCTTCTGCTCATTCAGGCCAGGTCCATTGTGCTCCTGTTTGCAGCTTTAATAGCTATCTGCTCTGGACATCATTAAAAGTGCTGTACCTTGAGGCAGTAACAAGTCTTGTATCTGTTTAATAATGACAGTAATCCACAAACAAATAAGTTGCATTTTGCCTGGAGACTTGCTGTGTCTTAAAAACACATCTGAGGATCATTTCTGCTTCAATTTTCTGATTGTGGCGAGTCCTATTAAGTCACAGGAAAATATAACTTGCACATTGCAGTGGTTATTCAGTGGTTAATGGGTCCCCTACTGTTCATGAAAAGTCTCTCTATAAGTGCCCTCTTCACTGTAAAACTTACACAGCTCCAAAGCTACTGATGCAGCCAGCTGGAGTAACAGGCTCCTCAAAAGTGACAGATTTAAAGGAAGAAATAGTAGCAGCTTGCTAGAGGCAAGTTATTTTAATATAATGCAGCAATGACAGGTCTCTGCATTTAATCATCAAGCTCCTGATTTTCTCCTCAGCACTTGAATTTCACACAAGTTAGGGATTTGGGTAGATGCTATTTAACATTCCCCCTCCTGGCTGTTGAGCATACCTGCCAGGTTCACGTTTGGATCTGTGTTTATAACTTTCCCAGCTATTTTAAACAAAACCCTAAATAATTGCATGCATGAGAGACAGGCCTCAGAAGAGTAGCTGATACAAGTTTTCCAGGACATTTGTCTGCTCTGGCATTTTCAGCATGGTTGAGACACACTGATTGCACATTCTCATCCCTGCCTGTCCCAAAAAGAATTTTAGCTCTTTTAAATATTTCTGTCTTGCCTCTCAAATACAAGCACAGCTATTTATTTAACTAACAGCCACTATGGTCAAAGAGACAGAAGAGTCCGGGGCTTGGGTTCTTGAGTTTCATAGATTTATAAAAGTAATCACTGGACTTCACCATGATTTGTTTTGCCAAGCAGAATACAAGAATACCTTGGCTTGTGCACCAGTGTATGTATGTTTGGGAATCTCTGCACGTAGGGCACGCATGTTGTTAAGTTCTACTCATATTAAATATTAAAAAATATTAAAATTCCCCTCCATTTGAGTGGCTAATCAGAAGGAAAACAAATAAATAACTGTAGCTTCCTCCTCCTGCAGCTCTTAGAAACAATTTTTGATAAGTGACAGTATCTTTGAGATGTAGCACCTTCAGACAAATCATGAAGCGCTCCTTTCTCAGCAAGCCAGCCTGTGGACTTCTATGTGTATCTTCTACCTGAGCCTCTGCCTTCAACGGAGCCAGTCCTTTGTTTCTGTAGCCATTCAGAATTCTCTTTAACTAATTATTTTCCTCAGAAGCATCATCACATCTCTACTGATTCTTCCTCTCAACTCCTTCATAAAAAGTGAATTAGACTCATCATTCCAAGTGTCTTCCCTCTACGTGCAATGCAAAAAGAGAAAAACAAATGACTGATGAGTCCTACAAGTTGGAAAGGTCCATATTGCCTTTCCTTTGATTTCTGCAACACATACCTGTTCATCTGAGCCTGTCACTCTGGGCTTTCTTAGTAGACTACTCCAAGGAAACTTCGTTTGCAAAACAGGATTCACCTGACTCATTTTTTTCTGCCAGATTTAAGGCAAGATGCAGTTCGTATTTCTCCCAATTTTTTTTAAATGCTGCAGATGCTGACTAGCTCCAGTATCCACATGTACTTTGTAGAAGGTAACAGCTGGTTAGACAGATCCTAAACTGGATGATCAGAATATCTAAGGTCAAATATGGAGCTTCAAGCTGGAGTACAACCCTGGCAACACAATTAATTCACTGGCAGGGAGACAGGAGAGAATAGAGGGGTTGAACAAAGTTTATGTCTGGGCATATGATTCCCAGTAGACAGAGTGGCAGGCAGAGGATATAAGGACAGAATCAGCATGACTGGGAGAGGTGAATGTGAGCATGAGAGAGTAAGCAAACTTGAGCTGGAAGTTGGAGATTGACCATTGTCCAGAAATTTAGAAGACTGGATGATATGGTGAGCATTAAAAATAAATCACAAATCAATACAATAATATAATAGAATGCAGCAAAATGCAACAAGAATACAATGAAAGGCTTTTAGCTTTATAAATTCTTGTGGCTTTTGAAGTCTGACTTGCAAATTACTCTTTATAACTTTTTGAGGCTACTAATACCACAGCTCTAAGAACAAACTCAGTTTAAATCAAGCAATATGTTATTGGCAGTTGTTGAGAAATGGGAGGGGAAAATTGCACTAATGGCAAACACAGAAAAAAAAAGAAAAAAAAGAAAAAAAAGAAAAAAAAAGAAAAAAAAGAAAAAAAAGAAAAGAAAATCCACATGCTGAGAGGGAAGCTATGCAAAACGTTGCTTGGCTGTCACTAAGCTCAGATTGCAAAATATCAATGAGAAAGGTCTAAGCTCTCTCTGCTTCTGGCCCTCTGTGCTCCATCACATAACAGAGAAAGCTGTCCACATCTCAGCAGGGGGCTCAGCAAATTTGACACAAGATCATGTAAGCTTGTAAGTTTCTATCTTCACTTCCATCTGAGATGAAATATTGCTTTGCACTGGTGCCCTTAAAAATGGAGAAAGCACACAGATTACCATTTCCAGTCACCATGGTCTTTTTTTAGCACATTTCAAGCTTGTATATCTCGTGCTAAATCCATTTTAAGGAATAGAATAGGAGGGAGACTGTAGACTGCAATTGTAAGACATTGATTTGTCTCTCATCTCCTCTTGCTGTTCTAAAACCTGATGACAAGGAAAATAATGTTCTTTCATTCAGTCCTGTATTCCAACATCCTAAGCTGCCTGGCTACTCTTTGCCTTTCTCCTGTGTCAGAATAATGGCAATTAAATTTGAATATCCTGGGTTAATATCTAGTGAACCTAATTCTCAAATTAATACCCAGCAGAACAGCAGCCTCCAAAAAGTTTATATACTGTAAATAAGAAAGAGATGTTAATGTATCAGACTCTAAGTAATCAAACACCATCGATATTAATGTCAGTAATTCTTTTTTATTTATTACTTAATCTGTTTCCTTTCCAGCCAAACAGGCTTTATTACTTAATTTGATTCATTTCCAGCCAAACAGGCTGACACAGAAAGCATCCATTCCTTTATGCTGCTGGGGGTTAATATCACACATGGGACTCACTTCTCCTGACCTTGTCTATCTAAAAGTTAGGCAGCCAGTCTCAGGTATTTGCCTAAGTTTCATCAGCTGAGAATCTGGAAGATTCCTCTAATCTGTCTTCAATATTTATGTACTGTTTTATTGAAGAATCTCTACTCCTTTGAGAGGGAGCATGAGTGCCTAGATAAAATTAGGGTAATTATAAGGGGGCTAATGTCACCTGAGATTAAGCCCTCCATACTTAAGACAATTTGCCCGGTACCTATCAAACTCTCTCATATCCGGGTTCTCCCTTCAAACGTAGTGCAGCATTGGGCATTTCAGTCTCACCAACCACAGGATGTTGAACTAGAGATGTCCAGAGATGTCTGCAAAGCTGAATTATGCTGTGATCCTATGCTTTCCTGACACTGGCAGATTCTGATCTGTTGACCCAAGACGGAAGTCAACGTCGCATTTTAGAAAATCTTGTGTCCTTGACACCTCTCCCCTTTTGGTTCCATGCCTTAAAATTCATCTATTTTTCAACAGAGAGAGAGACATTCAGAATTACTAAACCTTGCAAAAATCAAACTGTGTCTTTAAAAATCTCTTTCACGACCATGACCAACTGCTCATGTTCACTGTACCGCAGCTCAGTATGCAACCAGAAGACTCCCTCACCAAATGAAGAGTTGTGAGAGGTAATAACACGTTTGAAGCCTCCACATGCTTCCAAGACAAAGTTATTTAGCACAGATGCCTTTGTAATTTTGATGCATTAGGAAAAGTCATTGCTTGGTAGAGCTCAGACTGTTGCCTTCACCTGTGGAGAAAGGTGGCCAGCTGCCAATTTCCATCTGCTGCTTCTTGAATGGTACAGAAAGACTGGCTGACTCACAATCTCTTTTTTTTTTTACCTTGCCTTTTCTTCTTTATTTAGCTAAATGCTTTCTTTAATTGTTCCTTTCACTTGAAAATAAAGATAAAAGGAAGCTAACAAAGGTTCTCTACATGGCTAACTTTGTAAGAAAGTGCTGGGGCACATTCGTCAATTGCTTTAAATAAATTCATACAGTCTGGCTGTGCTTTCAACTCAGCTAGGCATGGATTAATGCTTTTTTATTCACATGCTGTAGTGTCTCCCTGGACTTCTGAAACATTATTTAAATGTATATTGCTAAGTAGATGAGGTTTGTAAGTTTTCAGCAAAAACGGTGTAATACATATAAGTTATGCAATTACTGTCTTGAGTCTGAATTTGTATAAGAAATCAATTTACTTAGCTCTTTCTGCACCATTATTGACCAATATGCAGATATACATTACACATGCATGCAACATGCTATTATAGATAAATAAAAGGCAGATCTTGCAGAATTTCATATTCTGCTTGCACAAAACTTTCAAACATTAAACTTACTTTGCTCAACCTGGAAATTTTTGTTTAAAATTTTGTCTACTGTTTTAGCATCAAATATTCCAGAAAATCTGACCACAAAAAGAATCAGCTTAGAATAAAAATAGTGAAAAATGAGGGGGTTGTGGTTTTATTGTAGTCCCAGGACAGACCTTGTCTTCTAACAAGAGTCACTAGGATGCTATTTTAATCCTAGTTTATATCCAAGATATTGAAATTTCTGTGACTTTCTTTCTCAAGCCATAACTCTTTAAATGTGGACAATTTCAATGCTATGACAAAAGTACATAAAGACCTCAGTAACAACCAGTGCTCCCCAGTGCGTTACAAAGCCCAAGTCTCTGCCTTGTGAACAGGCACAGTGGAATTTCTCACTCCTGCTTTGTTCTGCATGAACACACCGGGACATGTCCTTCCTCAAGTAACCCTACACGTAAGTCATGCCCCATACGTGCCTCTTATTCCAAACAAAAATCTGATCAACTCACTCCCAAGACCACTAACTCTGAGACAAGACTTATCTGTCTTATCCTCTTTTATTCAACAATGAATGCTCACTCTTTAGCGATTACTAAATGCTTAAATTTTGGGGGGTTATTTGAGTTAGAAGCATCTTACTGGGTGGTGGGACATGTGGCTTCAATTTCTTTCTAGCAGAGGAGGCACTGAACTCACAGGCAGCCAATTATCATCCTATGCTTTCAGCTAAATCTGTCTTTTAGGCAACTCGGGAACACCACAGGATTAAGCTCTGGCCAGAAGCAAAAAGGAGGATGAGAAAAACCCATCAGCCCTACCAAGACTGCAATAGTCACAAGGAGTACCAGCTTATGCAGCTGAAGTGGCAGCTGGAAGTCAAACAGGGCACCTAACCTAACCTGAAGGAGCATTACAGACCAATGTTCAGGCAAGTGGATCAACCCAAGAGTCCTCCACCTGGGCACCTACCAGCATGGTAGGTGTGTAAGCTTCTGTTAAATATCTACCTGTAAAACCTTTTGCCATAAAGCCAAATGGCAGTGATCAATATAGTCAAGAGGGCCTGTTAACCAAGAGGAGACCATTTCTCAATGATGCTGCTTTGAATGGGAAGGGTCTGAATGCCTACAGCACTGCAAGCTACTTCCTTCAGTCCTACAGTCTGCTTTCTTCCCACTTTGGTACCTTCTCCTTTCCAGAGACGTGGGCGTATCAACAGGAACTAGCAGACTTCTGAAAAACTCGTTACAGAAAATGTGGGAGCGAAGCTCATTCTAAAGGGTGGAGAAAGGGTGTGGTGGTACAGGTAGAAGACCATTTTTGCACAGACATGGGTACTGGGATTGAATTTCATGTAAATAAAACACAACCTACAGGTGAGCTGGTGCAGGACTGAAGCCCTGGAGGTTTTCGCATCTACAGAAAAACTCTGCCAGAGGGATGAATTCAAGGCTTGACACCAACCCAAGTGTTCCCAGAGGGCCAGGGTCATGGAATCGTAGAATTATAGAATATCTCATGTTGGAAGAGACCCATAGAGTCCAACTCCCTGCTCCTCACATGACTATCTAAGATAACGACATGACTAAGAGCATCATCTAGATGCTCCGTTAACTCTGACAGGCTTTGTGCCATGACTCCTAGCTCTGGCTTTAAATTTTAACTGAGCAAAAGTGCCTGGGGGCAGGGATTGGGGCATGGGAGCATTGACTAAGTCTTTTTAAGAAACTTTTTGGAGTTCAGTAATGAGTTAAGCTGCCAACACAGATGTAGCCCTGAGAGAAGGGCAGAGAAACAGAGAAAAAAAGAAGGAATATATTTGCAAATAAAATTCATGTTTTAGCCATTCCATTGTGGCCAATTTTTTTCTCTGTTTTGATAGATCTAGAAAGAGAGATAAGGATATCTGAGAACTAAAAACTTCCAGTGTGAATGAAAATGCTAGTTTGCTTCATATTAGGATAATGTTCAGGATCTGAATATCTAAGAATCATTAAAAAAATTCTCTGCTAGAGAAGTTCTTTGCCTCCTATCCAGCACACGGCATAATAAGGCCCTTGCTCACAGAGCCACACTTCCTAAAACTAGATTACTTGTAAAATCTATTGCTCCCTCAGGAAGGAAAATTTTAAAGCTTTTCAAGTGGAAGAATTAGCAAGGCTACTTGGTAGTGTTTCACCTCCTAGGAGACTTCTCAGATGTTGCTTCAGCCTGGCAGCCCAGATGAAAGAACAGCCAAGGAGAGAATAGAAGAGGGACTCTACAGGCAGGGGTAAAAGGATCATTTTCACACCATTCACAAGCATTGGATCCCTTCACTGCACAGGGAGCTAAAATTAGCCTACTCTACAGGCCTTCAACTTTTCAAGCATTTCTAACAACTCACAGACTCGAATCATGCTTTACAGAACCACCCTTACTGAAATTCTACACTTGCATTGCTAAAGAAAGAAGCAGAAGGGTGTTAGGAAGTTAGCTTTTCCCCTGCTTTTTTCTTTTTCTGACTAGCTCCTTGCAGAAGTTCCCTCACAGCAAGGTAAAGCTTTCATTTTTTTTTTTCCTCCCTCCCTGCTTCTTATTGTTCTGGTTCTCTGTCTCCCTCTCCAAGTGAGATATCAAAATATCATGAAGATTTATTGGTGTAAGTTGTGATCAAACAATCACATTTCAGATCACAGCAAAGATGAACTGAAAGCCCTATTCAAAAAGACATTTGACCAGTTTTAAAAGAACCTTAATGAGAAGTTTTATTAATCAACAATTAATGAACATTATCATAAATATTTTTGACAAAATGGCATGCATGAAAGTTCATTTGTTCTAGCAGCAGAAGCAAAATCGGATTAAAATCTTAATTAAAATATGAAGAAGAGGCTTGTCATGATCTTCAACACACTGAAAGATTCCTTTTTTTGAAAATCAGGCTCTCTCTTGCTGTCACATTACACTATGTTGTTAATGAGCCCTTTCGTTTCTCTGTGCACAGCAATACATTTAATCTTAGCTGCATATTTTAAATGATTGATGTTCCCCTAATTGCATTTTATGATATATTGTGCTGTGTCACCTTTAATGAGTAGCAAACATGACATTACCTCACTAGTACTGAACCACAGAAATCAATAACTGACATTTATTCAATGAACTGCAAATTGTGATTCACTAGCTTCTCTTTGTGTTGAGTAAATTCGAAGTGTAATTAATTTTCATGCATATTACAAACAGCAAATGACTGCATGGGCTAACTTTAAAAGTGATTTGCTCCTTCCTTGGCTAATTACAGCACAGCAAAAACTCTCAAGCCATCATTCAAAGGGCTGAGAAAAATCAATGGCTTGACAGAAGCCATCTCCTTAGATGGGTAGAGCACAGTCATGGTTTACACTTTTGAGAACACTTCAGAACCATTTTCTAAGACATGTCTTATTGAGTGAAGGTGATATCATTTGCAAACAATCTTGCCTACATATATATTTTTTGTGCACAAAAATGAGAAAGAAACCCCTTTGTTAGTTTTCCTAACAGGAAACAAACATCCAACTGTAAGAAATATATAAGTGCCTTTTTCAAAAGAAAAATATTGTCAGGTGTCATCCAGAACTTGTAAGAAGAGAGCTGACTCACTTCAATTAACAGGTGGTGGTTTTGCTTGTAAGCAACATCAAAGTTAAAAAAACTAGTTCTTGCTGTGCCTTTCAAAACTTCTGCCTGTGGCTTTAGTCAGCTCGTGATTTCCTTACTGAAAATGTCCACCCAAACCAGAGGAGAGTACCAGGAGACTTTATAGCTAATGCCCTGTTTGCACACCAGTTCAAGAGCAGGGGTTTAGGAATCGATCAAGCGTTAAAGCTGAAGGCTCTGACATTCATAGCAAAAGATTGTGGGTCACTTTAGGATCAGTGCTGTCCTTTGCACTAAAGCAGAGCCCTTTTTACTTGGGCATATAGTGATAGGACAAGGGGGACTGAACTCGATTTAGACTGAAATAGAGTAGATTTAGACTGGATATTAAGAAGAAATTCTTCACTGAAAGGGTGGTGAGGCACTGGCACAGGTTGCTCAGAGAAGCCGTGGGTGCCCCATCCCTGGCAGTGTTCCAGGCCAGGCTGGATGGGGCTTGGAGCAACCTGGTGTAGTGGAAGGTGTCCCTGCCCATGGCAGAGCAAGTGGAACTAGGTGGTCTTTAAAGTCCATTCCAACCCAAACCATTCTAGGAATTGATGATCTATGATCTGTCAAATTATTTTTCAATTAATCACATGAACAAACCTCATTTATATAATGAATTAGCCACTGCTCATTCCTCAGTGTTGCATCAAGTTCAGTGATTTAGAGGAGTGATTTAGCTTCAGCCTCAGGTCTGTATCTGCTAATAAACCAGAATTTTCTTCCTCAGCTGGTACGGCACAGGGTTATTCTTACCTTCGAGAACGATGCTCTTGGTCCTCTTGGCTTCCTTTGAGAGGAAAGGTGTGAAGACAGATGGGTGAAGTAGAGTTATGACCATGATTTCAACCTAACTCATTGAAGTTTCTTTTGAACCTTGCCTTCATTTTTATCTTATTTTATAAGTGTCTCAAAAACAAGGATGGCCCAGGGTTGGCTCCAGAGTAATTGCCAGAACTCAACTTTAGATCTGAGAAACGTCAGAAGAAAAATCATCTTAGACATGTTTCTAGACTGTCATTGGACCTTCCACCAATATTTAAGGCAATGGACAAAAGAGCAAAACTACCAAACCTGCAATCCTGACTTTTTTTAGAGAAAAATCCACTTTGATGCCAGTTTTGATGCGCTAATTAAGCCACAGTAAAACCCCTTCTTGCCTTCTAAAACCTAGTTGAGCTGTGATAGAAGAAAATTACAGAAATGTATTTCCAAAGATCCTTCAGCTTCTGTTAGAGATGAAAATAATGTGAATGTATGGAGTTAATTTAACCTACCCTGGGCAAATGCAATCTCTATCAGTCTTGAATGGTTAATCCATAGACAAGCCTGCTAATGAGTCTGCTATTCTGCTGAGGTTAATGAGCCCTTGAGCATCTGGTGAAAGCACAGACACTTAGCAATTAATGTCTTTCATTCAAACCAGTTCACAGGCTAGACAGCAGCTGATTCTCCCATTTTTACTATATTGTTGCCATAGTACCTTGCATGCCAGCTCTGAGCCTGCAAGTGGTGGTTGTGTAGCTTAAGAACGGATTCCTTCACCTGCCTGCTGAGCTCAGTGAGAAGGCCTTATGGGCTGGATTTGAACCACAATGTGCTCTTTCAGGGCTTTATGGCTTAGTAATGTATGCATGCATGTATGCATGGTCCACAAATCTCAGAAATCAACTCTTCCTCAAGCAAGATCAATTCAGTTCAGCCATCAAAGGTCAAACAGGATAGTCAATGTAGCAATAAAATAGGCTCTAGAAAACTATTTTCTATTCCCTGCTAGCAATACCAAGACAGCCAAAGACAGGCATACTAGAGCAGTATTCCTTCCTAGCATTCACTGCTTGCAGGATATGTTTGCTCCTAGAACACAAAGCACATATGGGAAATGCAGGATTTTAAATTGCCTTCGTGCCACTAGAGGAAGCTGTACCTGAAAAACAATTAATATGTAATGAAAGAGTGGGGGGAGAGGAAAAAGAAAAGTAAAGAAATACTTTTGCTCCCCCTTAATGGATGATGAAAATGAAGTTCAGAAGGAAGTAAGCACATCATCCATTTTCAGCTACTTTAGCATCTAACTTGCATGCTCTGAATTGTCCCCTGGAGGATCCTACTTCTTGTCATTGGCTGTATGTGGAAATTGCCTGCCTTACTTATTACCTTTGGACTCTAAATTGTAGCTAAGATAAATCACCACAGCAGCCTAAAATAAATGTTATATATATACACTTCAAACAAGTCAAGGGTTCTGTTCCAGAGTGACAGCTGCTTCCCCTGGGATGACTCTAGTGACTCTTAATTCTAGTTACTCATCCCATCCTTCTCTCAACATATAAATGCCTCAGCTGGGACATTGCAACTGCAAATGAGGCAGCAACTATGCTGTCATACTTCACAGGCTTGTTCAGGTAAATAGGCTTCCCCTAATAAACTAGGCTGGCACCTGTGACAATCAAGTCTTATTTAATAATGATATTGTGGTAGAACACATTTATCAACCAAACCACATTCTCCTTGCCCTGGTTTCTGTTGTACCATACAGGCTGCTGGCATTCACATAACCTATCTAGGACAGTTCATATACTCACACTTGGAAAAAGACTGAAAACACTAAAAAATATGATCACATTTAACAGCAATCTAATTTTCAATGTAACTTAGACAAATATGTTTAGTGGGGCACATGGATCAAAGTTCTAACTCTAGACTAAGGTTCAGGTATTTATCACATTTCTAAGCACATCTGAAGTTAAGAACCAGCATTTAACTCTGTGGTTTTAATTCAAGAATCACCTCAGTTTTCAAAAAGGCATACATTAAGTTCCTAAGTAAGTACACAATGTAACTAAAAGCTAACAAAAGAGCATCATTTAGAAGAATATGCAGCAAAAATGTAGTAGCTATGTCCTGGAGTGCTGTAAGCTATACAAATGGTGTGTTAAAGGGCATCCTAACTCATCCAATAAAATAACTTACTGGTCCCAGATATTCTACTTCAGATATTTTTTGCTTTTTTTTGATGTTGTGAAGTGCTTGAGTTACATCTTTCTGCTGTGAAAAGCAGCTCCTTATAAAATGATCCAGGAAACTACCAGGATAATGTGTGCATTTCCAAATAGGAAATCTTTGCTCTATTCCTTCTCTATTTAGCTTGAGTGTAGAGATCCCCAAGCCTGTCCTCAAATTGTTTTCATCTGGGTTAGTTGGCCTAAAAACAGCAGTTTGTTATTCGCTACCCAATTTTAATTAATCATCTTTAACTAAAATCACTATTAAACTGCTCTAAAATTTTGTTTTTCATTGAAAATTGAGTTAGCCTTATCTGAAATGACCAGAAACAGGTGCTAAATTAGCTCTTCAGCATTTTCTGAGAGCAAACATTTTGAGATGGAACTGATACTATATGGAATGGAATATAGCTTTGGGAATTCCCTTTGGAGAGTTCAAATCAACTGTCCTGGCTATGTCTACTCCTAAATTCTTGCACACCACTGTCTTAATCATTTTGGGGATAAAGTGAAAAAATAGAAAGCTTTAAGGATGTGCATGCATTGTTCATTAATAGACAAAGCATTGATGTATTATCAGCAATAATAAATTACTGGTTTATCCATAAATCCAAAACATGGAACTATAAGGGCTGCTACAAAGAATGTTAACTCCATCCCGGCCAGAGCCCTTACAAGGATGGAAAGAAATACTGAAAAGTTTATATATATATACAGAGAGATGTATTTAGTTATGTTTGTGTCTAATCGTTTCCTAAGTAACCTACATTCCTCATCCCTCAAGCACAGCTATTTTCATGGTTTTCTTAGTGACCTGATGTTTTTGCTCATACAGTAGCACAGAACTCACCGAGCCACGTGGGCATGTATTGGGTCTGGCTGAGGTAGAGCTCACAGCCCTTACCGTGCTGTGCTTTGCATTGGTGGCTGGACAGGGGTTGATAACAGAGCAGTGTTTTGGCTATTGCTGAGCAGTGCTGTCCCTCTGACATTCCTTCCCCCACCAAAGGGGATGGGAGTGGGCAAGGTCCTGGGAGGGGACACAAGCAGGCCAGCTGACCCAAATCAGCCAAAGGGATATTCCATACCATATGACGTCAGCTCAGATATATAATCTAAGGAAGGAGGAGGAACCGTTAAACGTGCTGAAGCCCTGCTTCCCAGGAAGTGTCCGAACATCGCTGCCGATGGGAAGTAGAGACTGATTTCTTTCTCTCTTTAGCTCTTGTGTGCACAGATCTCCGCTTGTTTCTTTCTTTTTGCTGTAATAAAACTGCCTTATCTCACCCTGCTGGTTTTTTTTCCCTCCATCCTATTCTCTCCCCTGTCCCAGTGGGAAAGGGAGTGATAGAGCGACTGAGTGGGCACCTGGCACCCAGCTAGGGTCAACCCACAACAGGGCATAAAAATCTACCTGCACTGTTACAGATGCAGACCTAAGGCCAGTTTGATGCTATTTTTAAATAGCAAAAAAATATAAGTAGGCCATCTGATATATCACACAATAAGTACTTCAGGACATGTTTGACTGTAGATGCACACTTAGATCATTTTATTTATTTACATAATCATTTCAGAATAAAGACATGGCTTGCTTTCATTTACTTTTTAATTCCTAGCAGCAGTAATTGCATGCTTTCGCATGGTTTTCACTTAGATTCATTGACAAAATATAGAAGATGATTTTAAGAAGATGACTTATCTAGACACTGACTGATTTTGCCATAATTTAAAGTAACATTTGCTGGGATTTTATTTACACATCTCAGTTGGCAACGCTTTCTCATAAACACAGACAAAAGTACCCAGAACATTTTTATGATAGTCTGTGGTATCTTTCCATTGCTCTTCCAGAATGATGTTCCTGTTTCAGAGGCATTCAGGGGTAAAGTGTTCTGTGAAGGCTGATTTAATCCTCTGTTCTCTCTTGACAGGTCAGTACCTGGGCTGTTCTGACTATCATTTAGAAATCTTTCAGATACACTCTGCAGTCTTTAGGGTTTAGGAATATGCACTTGATAGTGACATTTTTTCAGCTTTCGCTGCTGGGGATGAAAATTAGAGTTTCCACACTGCAGTATGTGCTAACAAAATGGCATTGTAGAATATGTCATCATTTTCATAATGGAGAGGAAGTGTTTTCCTTGTTTTCAGCTGTTAGAAATAAGAACTGTGATAGCTCTTTGTGTCCTCATAAGTGTTTTCCTTTGCAGGGGATACAGTACCTGAAAAGGAAGGAAGTCCTTCAAATTAATGCAAGGTATTTTTCTAGAATTCAACAATCTAATATGTTTTACTAAATCACAAACAATTTATTATCATAGCAATGGCTGACTTTCAGCAATCTTATCCTTGGGAAAACAATATCACACTTACAGTAGGAAAATCTTAGGTGTTTCTGTTGTATCAAAACAAAGCCATTTATAATACTTACAGATAAGTATACCTACATTTCTTTGTGCTGATTTTGAAGGAGATAAGATGTATCCTAAAATTATGCTAGGATACTAGATAGTGTGCTAGGATCCTAGAAGCCCTTGTGTGCGGTGAGCTGTAATAAACATATACCTGTGTCATGCAAGTGTTTCAACACCCAGCAGTTCAATTGTTCAAATATCTCATTCTTTTTTTTATAGTGCACAGACATATGACATGCACTTTGCAGCACACTCGGACAGACATGGACCAAACATTTCAGGAGTACCTGGTGATTTTAATATCTGCATTTTCTGCTACTCAGGTTCAAGAAGCATTAATGAAGCAATGCTCAGCACTTGCTGACTCTCAAGCCTCTCTGCGGTGCTCCAAACTAAGCACCCAAAAAAGAAGCACTCAGAAGCCAGTCATACTGGGGTTGGACAGTGTCATGGCACTGAGCCTCACCTGCGCTTACATCATGTGAGTGTGTGTAACATCACTGAGATGTTTCACTGGTGAGTCAGGGACATTGGTGACTAGGAGGTCAGATACCCCTACTTTTCAGTCTGTCCCTGCCTTCCTTCATCCAGGACCTTTGTAAAGGAGAATTATAAGGTTTGTTTCAGTTCATTGCCTCCACTTATGTCTTGCACTCCAAAACTGAGATGTTAAATTTTTTACTTTCCAACGTGATTTTCCATCATCTCTGAAGGTGGCTACTTTAGCCTTTTTCCACTGAAAACAGAATGACTGTCATTAAATTCACTGTCTCCTCTCCAGCTGTCCTTCACAGTCAATTGATCTGGAGCTGAATGGGCACTAAAAAAACCAGGAAATTATTAAAACTTTCTTTTCCAGGCACCACGAGAAAATGAAGTACAGTAGTTCCAACAGTTAATTTGGCAAAATAGACAAATTTACCTTAAATTGGAAGTAGAATTTTCCTCCAGCTGAAGGGAAGAAGGATGAAAAGATGAACTTGACTCTCCTAAAGAAAAAAATATCTTTCCTTATTTCTTTGCATAGATTTAAATAGCTATGTGGCACAAACATGTTTCAGATTAAACCGACTGAAGAGCAAAAACTAAAGAAAAGTTCAATAGCAATGTAAGTACAGCACAAAGTGCTGCATAATACTTAGATGTAGTATAACCTGCATATTTACAGAATGAACAAATCTGGTTTTCTCTCTTCAAGATAAAGAAGCTGAAGGACATAGGAATCAGGCATTTGGGCACTGGGTAGCCCCATCTCGGGGGGTCTTCTCAGAGCCGGAAACATTCAAAGCAAGCAGCAGGAAGAGGAGCAACACATCTTCCATGGGAAAAGCACAAAAAAACCTGCAGAGAAGCTTTAGCCTGCTCTGATTCAGAGAGGACTTTCCTGCTTTGACAAACGGTCAATGTGACTGAAGAGATTGGTTACAGCTAGAAAGTGGCAGAAACTTAGTTTTATGAAGTAGTGCCAAAAGGAGATGTATAGCCTCTCTGTATTTGTCTGGCTATTTCTGAGTTCATGTCATTTTATGCCGTAGTGCACTTAGTGGGAAGCAGTTACTCTGCTCCACTTGTTGGCCTCTGGTCCTAGCAACAGTGGCAAAATTATCTTTGAACAAGTTCTTTTTATAGGCATCATGAATATTTCTTTATCCTATGAGCTCTATACAGAAAAATCTCCCATCTGTGAATTATTTGATTTTCCAATATGTCTTTTTTACTTGATAAAGGCAGGAGGTTTCTTTTAGCCCACCAGGGCTGACAACTATTGTAGCATTTCAAGATATGTTTTTGACAATGATGTTTTAGCAATTAGGGGCCAACAGCGCGTGACTTATCTCTTGGTCTTACTTTCTCATGATCAAGCCTGAGGTGGCAATGTTTTCTGTTAGCTCTTCCGGAACTTGATTCTCTCCAGGATCACACTTGCTCTGGGCTTCATGCCCCTGCAGGCTGAGTGCCATGGGTGCATGGTTGTTCTGTTATTTTCTTGTATGTGCTATGACCAACCATTTCCAAATAAAGCAGTGTGTGCTAATGAAGGACATCTGCAGTTTATAAAAGGACATTTTCTGAGGCAAGATCACTGCTACACCCGTGAAGTGGCAGGCAGGTTAGAGCAGACACTGTAGATGTGTCCCCTGGGGCATCAAGCATTAACCTGATGTGGATCACACACTCTACAGCTTAATCATAGCATCACAGAACAGTATGGGTCAGAAGGCACCTTTAAATGTCATCTAGTGACATCCCCCTGCAATGATAAGGGACATCTTCCACTAAATCAGGTTGCTCAGAGCCCCATCCAACCTGACCTTGAATGTTTCCAGGAATGGGGCATCCACCACCTCTTTGGGCTACCTCTGCCAGTGTTTCATCCCTCTAATTGTAAAAAATGTCTTCCTTATACCTAGTCTGAATCAACACACTTCTAGTTTAAAACCCTTTCCCCTTATCCTATCACTTATCCCCTTGTAAAAAGACTCTCTCTGACTCTCTGTAGCCCTCTTCAGGTACTGGGAAGCTGCTATAAGTTCTCCCCAGAGCCTTCTCTTCTGCAGGCTGAACAACCTCAACTCTCTCAGCCTGCCTTAACAGGGGAGTAGCTCCAGCCCTCTTCATCCTCTTCGTGCACTCCTATGGATTTGCCCCAACAGGTCCATGTCTTTCCAGTGCTGAGTATTCGGCAGGCCTGCTGTGGTCCCCGGGGCAGATCTGTCCATCGGAGTGACCAGAGCCCTGGAGAAGACAGACCTGATGCGTCCCCACGCCGAGAGGGGCGGGGAGCTCCCAGGAGACACACACACCCCGTCCCCCCGTTCCCAGGCTGTTGCCCCGCTTTCCAGACGTACGCCCCACGGACTCTGTTCTTCAGGAAGAATCAGCTCCGGGAGATACCTAGAATTCCCCACTTGAACTACAGAGGGAGCCCGGGGCTCTGCTTTGGAGCGCGGCAGGGCCGGCGGCGGCGGGGGCTCGGTGCCCGTCCCCGCCGCGGGACCGCGCGGCCGCCAGCGCTCCGAACCGCACCCCAGGTGCGACCTAAGCGAGCCTGCCTCTCCTGCCCCTGAAAAAAGGACGGGGCAACACCCCCGGGCAGGCCCTGCCACGGCGCAGAGAGAGCTGTGAATACGCAGGGTTGTACACCGCGGATTTAGTTGCCCTCTCGAGTCTGCTCCCGGTCTCATTCTGCACATCGCACGTTCGCCAGCTCTAATCATCAAACTGTCATTAGCATGCTTTGAGAACAAATGAAACGGTGCGGGGGCTGCTTCCAGCTCCCAGAACGTAACGCAGTGAGCGGTGAGATGGCTGGTCTTAATGGAAGCATAAACTTCTGCAATGCCTTGGAAACTTCTGCTCTTTTTCTCCTTTGTTTTCCCTGTGAGGTAAACAATTTCTGTCTGATTTTATCCCTGGTGCAGATTCCTGTAAAACCTGGATACAATTTGCATTGCTCATCTGTCTGCACATTTTATAGCTTTTATGGCAGTATGCTATCGTGTGCAATAGCTTCAAGATTTAAACACCGGGAATGGAAACAATAAGAAGGAAGAGATATGTGTGAGAAATTAATCTGAAGCATAGTTTGTGGAGTTTCGTTCTAATTTTATAATCATTCCTTGAAACTGAACCAGGGTTAATAATCTAAACCAAAAGCATACAAATGAGGTATTTCTCAATGTCATATTATCTCATATTCCTATTGAAATCTTCAATATTGCATTATTCTGTGGCTAGGACCAGAGGGTTCAGCCTGCTAAAAGAGAAAGATATCAGTAAAAATACTCATCTCCTTAATAAAGTGTATTCCAAGAAGATAACTCAGGTTCACACAGAGCTAAGTATGCCTTGTATTCAGTACCGTCACGGCAGGTTAAAATATAGTTGAGATTACTAAAGCGCAGCAGAGTAGGAACAAATCGTCTTTATCAAATCAAAGCCATCTTTTCTTTAACTTGGTGGAAATTAAGGAAGAATCAGAATTAATTGGTATCTGGACCAGATGCAGATGACGATTTCTTGAATTACATCACCTCCATCTTATCTCTAATCTTTTAAGCCTTTTTTACCCAAAGGGCCTTTTCAGACATGCTAAACTGGCAGCATTATAAGGCTGCAGCAGGACAATATTGCTATTCTAATGATTTATAACCAAATACTTTACTCATTAGCAAAGGCTAATACTGGATCCATCAGTCCAGACTCAAGTAAATTAGGCATTAACTTTCTGACACCTAGTATAAAACAACCAGTTAAGCCTGGCCATCCAAGCAATTAATTTAGGTTCTCTTTGTTCACACCATGGGGATTTTAAAGTGGGCTGAAACTACTTGTGTATCTCTTTTGACTAATTTATATTAAATGCCCATTATTTAGACTGTTGAAGCTAGGAGAAAATTAACTCCCATATCTTAGCTCTGGTGAAGGGGCCACTTCCACACAGGTACATAAGTGTCTGCTCCTTCTGGTTTCAGTGCAAGATACTTCAAAGTCTATGCCTACGCAGCTCCTACACTTTTCACCTTTAGATTATAAATTATTTCACAGAGGAAAACATCAACTTCGTTACTAATTTTTATATGGGGAAACTAAGGTACAAAGAATTAATTCTGTAAAAATCCTGTGAAGATTGGATTGAAGATTCCTGTGAAGGGAAATTAATTAATCACTCTCCTTTCCAAGACTCAAGAACATCCAGGGGAACTGGCATAAAAGAGATCCAAAACGGGAGTGGGAGCTGCACCCTGGCAAGTGGAACACTGCTGGGGTGCAGCCAGGACTGCTTCACAGCAGGAGGGAAGCTGGAAGTGGAGGGTAACAGCAAGCCAGGCAGAGGCAGTGTCCTCACTGGCAGGGAGACAGTCCCTTCCCTTGGTACCCAAGCAGAGCAGCTCTTGGGAAGCCAGGGTAACCTCAGAGCCCAGAGACTACCAGACAGGTGTGCAGAGGTGAAGCAAATCTGAGGATATTCAAGGCAGCAAGCCAGGGCCAGTGAAGAAGTTCTGATGATGCACTGACAAATATTCCTTTTCACCATACATAAGGAAACTGAGGACTTGTCCCTGTCACTTCATAGTATAGATGCTGAAAGTTTAGCAAGCTTAAAAAACTGATAGGAAAAAATCATGGGGTGAAAAAACCTAACCAGAGCTGTTAAACACAGCAGACCCATCTTCAGTGGAGGAAGTCTTGGCACCTTGACTTACTGGAGCCTAAGTGGATTCATTCAGGAATATCAGTTACACATTTATCACAATCTTATAATCTTCCCTAGGCTCCTGCCATCAGAGCACCACTGAACAAGTTTGGCCAGGCAGACAGAGGTGTGGCACAGCACAGCTGGGTGTATGCCCTTGGCACAGCTCAGAGGTGGCTACCAACACCTCCTCACCTGGCCCACAGCTCATGATCCATTGTACTCAACTCCTCCATTGTCTTAAGGAGAGATGCTTCAGAAATACCTACTCTACAACTGGGCTTCATAATCTGTGTTTGGAGGATTTGATCTGTTCTAACTACTGGGGTTTTTTTCTTGTGTTTAAGGCTGTTTTGTCTGCCTGGGGTGATGACAATTGCACAGCCAAACTGAAATGTTGATATATCTATGTAAAGTAAGTGTATGTATCTCTTTTTTTACCCAATTGGACCAATTCTTTTTATAGTTGTGATCCCACAATACTACCTGCCTATGAAAATGCATGCAAACTTATCATGATTTTAGTCTTTATAAACAAGGTCTATACTTTTTTTTTGTTTTTTGAGGGGGGAAACAACAGTGTTCATTTATGCCTTCCCAGTCCCTTCCAAATCCATTCACCGGATACAACTACATCTGAAAGTCAAGAAGAAGTCCAAAAACATTGCATTTTTACAATAAATAGGGACTGAAAAGACAGTTTAAAAACAGGGGAAAGGCTGCAATGCCAATTGCTTCACTGCTTTTCTGGTGGGTCCATATTCTTCTGGATTTTTGCCATCTAGAAAAAGTGATCAGGTTGGATTTTTTTCATAGCTTGGCTGATCAAAGAAGATTATGTATTTGTAAAGAGAGATTATAGAAATTGTAAGTGGATATTCTGCTCCACTTTCCACCCAACTAATTTAAAAAAAGGTCAAAGCTGTCTTCATCAAGAGAGGCATAATTTACAGAAATATTACAAATTTAAGTGTTTTATGTATGGTTTCTTTCTGAAATCAGACGAAGAGATCTTAAAAGATACTCTAAATACTCTCATCTATTTTGCTGTCGAGGCAAGTTTACTTCTACCACATATTTGCTAGTGCAGTGGTACTCAAATAACAGTGCTTGGAGCTGCTTCTGTCACAACCATGAAGCATCACTCACTCTTTCAGCAGCGACACCTTCTGCTCCCTATAGCCTAGAACAAGATTCTTCCAGAGTTCCCAGTAGATAGTTCAACCAAGTAAATTCAAAATAACAAATATTTGTCTGCAACCCGCACAGCTGCTTCTTGTCTTTTTTTGTTGTTTTTTAATTTCTTTTTGGTATAGCTCCAGCCAGGAACAAAACTGGGGATTACCATAAATTGTGCAGGACCAGACTTCAGGAGGTCCTCAAAAGACTACATCTAAGAGTACTGCAGGTCACGGGAGAAAATACAATGCTAACAAAATCCTTCACCTGGAAAGAGATCAAATACAACACGGATCACCGAACTGCTTCAGTGCTATCCCAAAATCACTTTTGCATGTAGCAATGGCAACATGAATTTTTAGGAAAGAATCCTGGAGGAGATGCATGTTTCACCAATGAACTTATTAAGTTAGTCACTTTCATCCCCATAGGAAGCTGGTATTTGTTGCCTGTATGTCTTCAAGTGCTTGTTGGTTTATTTTAAAATGTTTGTGAGTCTTGAACTTCACATTATTCTTGTTTCTCATTATCAGTTAATTGCCATCATTAATCATTGTTTTCTTGATTAAAAAGTAACAGTCAGTTCAATACCATGTGATATGGATGACTAATCACAACTCAGGAGTAATAAAGAGTTGAAATAAGTGTTCACGAACAAGTTGTCATCTGTAATTTGTCCTCATAAACTAGTTGGCAAATACTTATGTGCAATGAATACTTCCATACAAATTAAGATGAGCTTGAATATGATTTATAAACAGGGAAAAATAGTTGAATTCATCTCATATTCATTTGCAATAAATAATTTGGACAAATACAGTTATAAGAGGGGGGAGCAGAAGGCCTTTATGAAAAGTATCTACAATGCAAATGAGTTGAAAATCACTTTTGTTATTGCCTTATGCTATCAAATTTTTTAAGTGCCAGGTGCTGATGTAATTTAGGAAGACTGTTCCATAACCCTAATAGCACTCCCTCTTCAGAAAGTTGTGTCAGATTTTTTTCTCTCTGAATTGTTTCATTGCTCCTTTTGCCACTTGATCTTTCTCTTGTAGTCGTAGGGTGGTAGATTGACTCCTTCATGCAGATTGTCCCGCCTATTGCTTCAGTGCACTTGGTTCCACCAGTACTGAATACTTTGTGAGCAGGATTCAGTTATCCATATTAAGCCATCTTCTGTGGCAATCTGAGATTTTTAGATGGATATAGCAAATGAGACAGAGCCTGTGGAGAGCCCATTGCCTGCTGGAGAGGAGCTGAAGACCAACCACAATACCCTAAGCTTCTCAAGTAGTAGTAGAAACCTGCATGGGGGCAGTTGATTGGAAGAAGAAACCTTCATTGCCTGTAATGAATCTCAGGAAACCTCACCTGCATGTGGAGGTACTTACAAACCTAATCTTAAGTAGCCTAATCTGGATCAGTACCCAGCCCCCAAAATTAGACGACATGAAACTCACTCAGAGAAACTCCTACCTCCATGCCATAGTCTTGCATTTTTACATGCCACCTAAAAAAGCATTGTAGCTCTGTAGTTTCAAGTATTTTCAAAATAATGTAATTTTTTTGCATTTATTCACACCTAAGTTAGGCATCTAAATTCATTGATTACATGGGGTTTTTACTTTTCCCAAAACGGATCACTCTTTATTCCATTTTATCTTTTTCTTGACTACATGCCAGCATTCTGAGAGCCCTTTTCCTCTATCCACATGCAGCCTGAGCACATTTCCCTTCCCATCCTGGCATAACAAGGTACTGTGGAAACCAGCTGTCTATGTGGTCTCTTAAAAAACTAATTAAGCTATTGGATAAGAGCATGGCTAGTGATGTACCAGATGATACATGGTACACATCTCTGAATTAGAAAAGGACTCTCCCAAAAGCTTCCACAATTTAATTGGGCAAAGGGAAGTACTTTGTATGGATCCTTACAATAGCCAAGTCAAGAACCCATCTGAGTATTTTGGTTTTACAAAAGAGAGTGACCTAGTCCATCTAACTCGGACACCTTAGTTGTACCCACATTTAAACTGCCAGGTGAAGCAGTTTTTCTATAAGAAGTTTCTGTATTCTCTAGAGAGAGGTAGAGGCCTGTTAAGACCTCTTGAGGAAGAACACTGCTTTCCCAGGAGCAGGCAACTTGGTTTGCTGGAAGTGTTCTGCACCTGACACCTTCAGGGTCATCTACCTCTGCCCTGTGAGTATCCAGCACTCTTCAGAGACCTACTGAAGCACGAATGGGATAATCACCCCGAGTCTGTGTCAATCAGCACCGGAAACAAGCAAGCTGTGTCCCACCTTTCAGATATGTTCAACAATGCTTATTCTTATGCAGAGGGGGCTGTTACCATATAGGTAGCTAGTGATAAATTTCTCTTAAGACATTGGTTCCATTTTTTTTCACTGTGGAAGCAGCAGTTATATTCTGACAGCAGCAGTTACCAGATTTGTGATATTTTTTTCCTTTTGAGCACATTTGCTTTGATACATTTACCATTGCAAAAGTAAAAAAGTGATGTGATATCCTGACATTCAGGCATTTTAAAAAAACCATCCTTGCTCTGATATGTTCTGTTCTATAAAGTTGAAATTATTATGATGAAAAATTTGATGTTTTTAGTGTGAGCTTTAAGAGAAAAAAAGTATGTGAGTGAGTGTGGGCACAAGTGAGAACCTGTGAGTGCGTATGTCTAATTTTTCTAGTTAGAGGTATCCTGTTCAAAGCTACCTCTGGCACAGTGATTAGTAATACTATCCAAAGTGTAAATCAAGAGATACAAATAGAAAGAAAACATCTTGCCCTATTTGAGTAGCTCCTACAGCAGATCTTTTTGTCGGCCTACAAATTACTCTAGTGTTTCTAAGGGAGTGAAATACATCATCTTTTACTATTAGCTATTATTGTTACATGCCTGAAGGGATAGAGTTGTGTGTTTCTATTTCAATTACTCAAGTTACTTTACTGGATATGGATTGAGCTGATTTTACCCTATAAGAACAAATGCTGTTATTACAGTTAATGATTAAAATCCTGCTTGTACTCAGCTAAAATATAAATCAGCAGTTTGGAAGAGCAGGCTTCAAGCTAAATAAAATTGCTTTGGGAGGCCAAATAATTCAGGGAATTACCAATGGGCTATTCAGGCTTTCACCTCTGTAGCAGGTCACTAATTGGATTTAGACCAGTTTCATAGTGGTGATGTGAATTTGGAAGCAAAATTGCTATGTCTGCTGAGCAGCCTTCAGTGCCTAGTGGTCTGCATCAAATTCCTAGAAAGTAACTGTATCAAGATGGGCATGACAGAAAGTGACTCACCCAGCCATGTTAGGTAGCATAGTCTGAGATGTGTCATATTTTGCGGTTGCCTACTTCCCTCCATTAAATAGAGGAAGTAGCTGAATTACTAGCCCAGAGCTAGACTTTTTGTTTTTAGGTATCTGAAATTATAGAAAGGTACAGAGTAGCTGGTTGATGAGAGAAATTTTGTCATATGCAGAAGTTGGATAAATGTTTTTTTCTTGAATTTCTAGAGCTCAAAATTCAGAAATTCTTTTCATAATGTGAAAAAAACAAAACCAGAAGTGTATATATAAAACAAGACTAATATTGATATCCTCCTTGTCTCACCATGAAATACTGGATACTAGTAGGATGCTAATAATTTCAGACATAGCCTTTGGTTTTCATTTTACTTTCAGGCTGAGTTTCAAAAATCCACAGTGATTCAGGATGGAGGTGAGGGCAGAATATGTCCCTTCAATATAGAGAGCACATTTACAGCAGAAGGCGGGTTGGTCCATAATACTAAGAATTTATTACTTCTTTATCTGTTCTATCAGCTGATATGTCCTACTTTCCTCCTTCAGTTTAGTACAGACTCATGAGTCAGGAAGGGCCCTGCAGGACTATTTTATCCCAGGGGAATGCCAGGATTTCATATCATATCTCTTCAAGCTCCTTTTGATTATAACTGCTTTGTGATTTCATGCAAAATTTCAGCTCTAGTCTGTATTGTTCATAATATGAAGATTTACTGGAAGTAGCCAAGTGGTTTGCTGTGGGGTTTGATGGGTTTGGTTCAGCTAGTGGCAGCTTTGCTTGAAAGCTTACATCTTGGATAGACACACTTTGGTACTGGGGCAAAGGGGCTCACTGGGTAGTCTGAACTCTCAGGGTGTGAAGAGGGAAAATATCCATTGAATGATACTTACGTGGGAAGCATTTGGTCAGTTCTCATTTCCTCTCCACAGTCTGAGTCTTCTGCTTTTCCCTGCTAGATGGTGTGTGAGAATTATTTCTGAGCTTCTGGACAGAGACGAAGCATTTGAACTGCTCTTAGGCCGCATCTTTCTCCAAAACACTTCCAAACAAGGCTTTCAGAAGTCTCCGCTGTAAAGGTTGAAGTGGAAATCTCTTAGAATTCAGTTTGCTGCACATTCACAGCGGAGTTTTTCAGTTGTCTTCCCAACCAAAGCAGTTTAAAGGAACAAAACCAAGGAAATACCTTGCACAGTACAAGCAAGCGCACATGAACATACTCAAAACTCGGTACCTGCATTGAAGGTAGACGTTCACTGCTGATTGAAGAGGTCCAGGTATAGGCAGCATCCAATTCTAAATAAAAACAGCATGACAATGCAGCTCTGTACAAACATGCCAAACATTCCTCAGGACTTCTGACAGCAGGCAGCCAATTACTTTGAAAAGAATGGGTTCTGTCTTATGACTGCAGCAGCAACACAGATGCATCTCCCTTGATCCCAAGATCAAGGTAGAGCTCTGCATTTCCAATATTTTAATTCAATACAAAGCAGAGGTTTCAATGTTATTTATTTTTTTTTTTGTGGTGAGTGGCAGCTTGTTGGATTTTTCTGCAATCAGATGTAACAGCGGCAGGGTTAAAAGAGGTATATAAATAATAGATGGCTTCTCTCACCTAAAGAGGGATCTGCCAATTCTTGCCCTCCTTTTAATTTTGGGAAGGGAATATAATTTAAAAGATGACATATTTTTTCCCATCAAGTCAGAGAAGAAGGAAGCCTCCAGAAGAACAATGGCTGATGCCATAGCATGACTATCTGACAGGCTTGAAAAGCGACTGTAAAGTTGCCAACACAACAAGCTTTTATCTTTGATGGTAGTATTTGAAGCTTGTGAATTTCATCCAAGGAATAGGAGGAGATATATGATGTCCTCCCACCACCCCTTTTCTCACTGTTTTAATTATCATTATTTTTTAAAAATATATAAATATTCACAGAATAGACATCCCTGGGTTTTTTAATTCCTCTAAATGAGTTACAAGGAGTATCATCACCACACTGCTGAACTTGGCCTTATTCCTAACATAAAAATACATGAGTCTCTTCAAATTTCTGTGCCTTTCTGCCTATTTTCTGAGTAAATGGATAGCCCTACATGCAATTAAATTTCTTTGGAAGTTTACTCACAGGCCCATTCAGTTCATGGGAACGCTTGCCCCATGTCAAGGTCAGGCCAAGGTCTTCTTTCTATGTGAGTGCCCATCACGGGGCTTTGCTGAGCAGGCTGTAGCCTTCAGCACCCAAAGGGACATGCCCAAGACCCAGTTACAGCCTGGATTTGTGTGTTACAGTAAGTGGAATGTGGTTAATTAAAAGTGTTCTCCTGCTCCTGTGTGAGCGTGGAGCCCATGTTGGCAGCCCGCATCCGCGCACATTCGGCTCTGGTGGTGTCACGGGCGAGGCTCAGCCGTGACATTCTCCAGGGTGCCTCGCTCCATTCAGATGCAGCAGGGCTTCCCTCTGAGTACAGCCAGGTGATTTTGGTTCCTACACTGCACCCTGCCACGACAAAGGGGACAGTGCACCTGAAACATAGTCCCCTCCTAAGACTAGAGCACTCTGACAGCTGCCAGTGTGCAGTTCAGGGACAGAAACCTGATCCTGGCTTAAGCTTTCGATTTCCCTTGAGGAGAAGGCCTCCACAACAGCTCTCCTCTGCACATCTTATCCAGGAAATTGTAAAGCTCAGTTCAGTGTCTTCCTCAGTCTAACAAGGTTTGAATTTATACCTCCGAGAAGTACTGGAGGGTACGTGAATCTGCAGGCTCACCTGGGTAGAAAGATGCCTCCACATCTGTTCAAGCTGAATTTTTGTGCAGCCAGGCATGCAGAATTCATGACACTCAAAGGAAGAACAGCAGAAGAGCCCAGTTCTGTACCTGGGAACAAAAAAAGCTGTGTATCCAGAGGTGTTTACAGGATGCTGTGTGCACATTCTACCCTACATCAGCACTGAAGGGAAAAAGTCATCTAGGAAAAAGAAAGAGGCTTTTTCTTCCCCTGGTGAGGCACCTAATATCTAAGCTGGATATATGCTCTGTCTCACCTCTTCTGACTCTGTAAATTTTTCACACCTGCTTTAGAGAGGAAGGATGTAGGGGATCTTCTTAAGATTATAGCAAGATTATAGCAAGGATATCCTTCTCAGCTGTACAATCCCCCATCTTAATCTGAACAATGTGAACATTAATTTAAATCCTTGGTCTTCTACTTCCTGACCAAATGCCCCACATTTGGTGGAGTTAATCATCATTTGTACGATAAATTCTGCAGGTTCTTGACTGAGGTCAGTGTCATCCAAACAACTAAATCTTGGACCCAGCAAACTTAGTAATTAGATCTTATGAGAGGGGATATACATGCTTCCACGAGTGGTCTAAGATAATATAAAGTCTTATTGCTCTGAAAAGACTGATTTCAGCCTGTGCCCCACATGCTTGCTTCTTAGCATGCAAGGTGGCTATGTGGTTGTCATCTTGCTGATCTAGCTGACTGCCTGAAGCCAGAGAAGTGCCTGTGCTCACACCGACATTTCATGGGTCCATGTGCCCGTGATAGGAGGGGGAACAAGCAGGAATAGGCTTCCTTTTGTGGCACACAGACTGGCTTAAACTGCCTATGTCCATCATTTAATATAAACCAGCAATTATAACCACTGGACCTCCATCGTAAGAAGCGGGCATCAAGGGAGTTTACTCCAAAATATCAGTGACATTCTGGGACATAAGCAGGAACTTTTCAATCAAGTCCAAGCAGCTTAGAAGGAGTTTTCTGTGATCACTGTCCTCTATTTGGCCTTCCTACATGATATTTTAAGTGCCTGGAGCTGTTATCTTGACTTTGAATCCTCCGTGGAATAAGGAGAGTTAAAATGGGATTATTGGCACACTTCATGCATGGCGGCAGTATGCTGAGCTATCCAGGCAACGGGAAAAATATGTGAAATATTCCCCTTCCAGCTTTAAAAGTAACAGTTCTCAGGATAATCTGTGATTTCTTTTACAAGAACATAAGGAGTGCATCACTGAGTTAGACCAAAGGCGTGTTTAACCCAGTTCTTGTTTTTGACAGCAACCAACAGCAGAGGCATCAAGAAGACATTAGGAAAGAAAGAAAAAGCACATCAATAGCAAACCTTCCCTGTTTCCCTCTGCCAACAGCTTAGGGTCTTCTTCAGCCACAGGTTATATCAGGTGTTCATGTTTGACATATTACAACTCAAGTAGGCTGCAAGAAATATTTCCACTTCAAATCTTCCCTCTGCCCATTAGTTTCCCTAGTTTGACTCAGGGATCTCCCAGTATCCCTATTGATGAGTTTCATAGTTTAATTATGTGAAAATACAGAATTTGTTTGTAATAAGTTTTCCAGGCAACTTCAGTGGATGTTACACTAATTATTGTCACTTCTCTTTTTCCATTAATTTCACTCTTTTTTAATACCGTTTTCCCCGGTAGGTCTCTCCCCAGACTGCAGTATTTCCTTCTACAGCTGGGCCAGATTTTCAGCTACCATTGATTGTGCCAGGGAATACTTTCTACCTCTTTTTCTTGTCCAGGGGTGATGATGAACATTATGCATGAGGCAGAACTGTAGATGATCTGTAACTGAATCCTCACAATCAAGAGCCCTACCCACTCAGCTGCAAATTCAGGCACTCTTTCTGCTCTCACTTCTAGTCCTGTAGCTGTTAGACACAAATGTTATAAATGCCAACAGATTTACCTCTTCACTTCTCTCCAATGCCCCATCTGTTTACTTAGTTTTGCCTGGGATCCTCCTTTGGAGTGAAACATCCTACTTGCTGCTAAATTTGTTTCTTCCTGCTCTTAACCCTCCTCATTAAGACCTCAGCAGTGGCACAGGTGAAACTGCATCCAGCTCAGTCCTCCTCTGGTGTTTTAGACAGCAACAGCTATCTCCAGTTTTTTATTTGAGATGCTTGAAATACTAGGGCTACAATGAGTCTAGAAGAGCCTGAAGGCCAGCACAGAGGGGCTTGGCACTGACCAATATGATTGCAGGACACTGACTTTGGCTTTGACTGCAAGAACTCCTGTGTGTGGATGCTGCTGTGATCTCACAGCAGGAGCAGAAAGCGCCCTCCAGGAGTGTCTGCTACTGCTTTTTTCTGTGAGGCAACCTAGATGTGAGTCTCTGAAACAGAAGACTGAATCCAAGTCTATTGATTCCCAGATTAGTGCTCCAGTCTCCAGGTTATTTCTACCTCTCTGAGCTCTGTGTTTTGTGCAAAGTCCATCCTGCCAGCTGGTGGCTCAGATCATGTCTGACAGACCTGACACAAGGATGCAACTGCCTTTACGAGTCCTAGATAGACTGAGACCCACAGCCTCTGGGCATCTGTGCAAGCAGAATTTAAACCACGGAGGGGGTGGTTGCAACTGCTCAGAGAGCTAAACACACCCAGAGACTGAATGCCTCTGTTAAGAGCTCGGCATTTAAAGTACAAGTGGCAAGTGGTGTCAAACTACCTTTTTTTTCTAAAAACTCTCATCAGTTTAGGATTGTACTTATATAAAGGGGTGGGAGGTGGTCTGTCTACATATGTGTACCCAATTACTGTGCACATAAATCTATTAAACATACATTTTATATTTGTGTACATACAATACATATACATGTATAAGTATATATGTATGCATACACACATGTGGGTTTATGTGCATATATACATTAATATACATGTACATTAATAGAACAGACTTTCTCACTTGGCCATTTAAGGCAAGATTTCTGAAAGAAAATTAGTGCCAAAACTCCATTAAATTTTCTGACTTACTCCCTCTGACTCCACGGAGAACTCAAGGCTCAAATATGGTCACAAAACTCTCTATATTCCATTCACAGAACCTTCAGCCTCATCTTCCTGAAGTCTTCATCTGGGCCTTTTAATTTTCCTTTAATTTTATTCCTTTTTCCCGCTTTTTGTTCAATTTCTCTTCAGATATTTTAGTCAGTTATTTTCAGATATCATTTTTTATCCAGGCTATTCTTCATGTCTTTTCCAGAATATTTGCATTTGTGGTTCTGATTTCCATCCAACAATGGCAATTTGGGTATAAACTCTGCAGAAATGAAAGGAGATACCACATCATCTCTGGATGTCTCATTCCAGTTTTCTAAGCTATGGACTTCATCTCCTTATGCCCTGGAGTCAGTGGAAAGAATTAAACCCCTAGTACTGGAAGTGCCTACCTGTTTTCCATATGCATAGTACCTGCAGAGCTGTGCCATTTCACTTAGACCCCTACAGTGGGATGCATAAAGCAGAGCTTGACAATTTTTAGCTGTCTTGATGACAGTAACTTTTATTCTGAACTGAAATCTTCGAGTGAAAACAGGTTTAATTAAAACAGTGAGAGCTTGTGCGTAAACCAGCCCTTAGGCACCTTCACAGAGTCATATAAATCAGAGCCATACAAGACACGTTGTGTTCCTGAATGCATCTGCCTGTCAGAGGGAGCCCACCCATGCAGGATATCTTGTAGCATTTTATTCAGCCTAGTTTTAAAAGCCCAAATCATTCCGCCATTTATTCCAACTTGCACAATACACTCAGAGCAAATGCCCTGACTACTTAAGGTCATTTAAAAACCCTGCAACACTGTACATAAAAATTGCTACCAGCAGTGTCCTGCTCAATTTACAAATAAGATATTGCAACACTGTATACATTCTTTTACAGTTTCCACTTGTTGCAGTGCTTTTATTTATTACAACTGCTATGATTTTTCAAGGCTCAAATATGGTCACTCGTGTCTATTTGACACAGAAGTCTAAATATATTGCGTAGGGAAGTAGGTAATATCATTCCTTTGTAAAGGGCTGGGGCACTGCTGCCATGGCAGTGCAGAGCTACAACTGAATACCAAGCCAGCAGCACAGTTAGGATCATATTTGCTCTACCTGAACTTCAAGACTCAGCCTAGACCAGGTTATAATGGACATTTTGAAGTAGCAGCCGTGTTCTACTATGAATAAACTTAACTGTTCCCAGAGAAAAACTAACAGCATGGAACAGATGAGAGAGGACAGACATGATGTTTTCTTTAAATTCATTTGGGGGAACACATCAGAACTGACCTCCCCATCCCTGAAGAAGCAGTACAAACCACTCTCTGCCACCACAGACCTAACAGCCATTTGGCTTCCAGGAGATCTGCCAGGGACTGGAGTCATCTCAGGTGGGTATGGGTTCCTCTGCCTCTTCATGGTATCCCTCACCTTTCACTGACATTCAGACACAGAAAGGGAAACAAAAATACAGAAACTAAGAAAGGTAAAAATGCCATAAGATACTTCATCAGGTGCAAGTTCTACAGGAAAGGGAGAATCTCTGCCTAGGAACTGGTGTAAGCTCATGCAACTCACACCTTAAGTCTGTTGGGTGGACCCCAAATGCTTCTGTACATCCCATTTTCTGGCACAGAATGTAAACTTAGAGATTTTACTGGTGGACATGTTTGTAGCTGTATATCAAAACAGATCAACAGGGCCAAACTGCACCATAACACATTACTTCTCTCACAAGATTGCCACAAGTTTTAACTCATTCCCACTTATAAAGGGAATTTTTGGAAAAGCAGCAGTGAAAAAAAAAAAGCCATTGATACCACTAGAAAAGGAGTGCTCTGAAAAAACATGGATGTGAAAAGAGCTGTTTCCAGCAATCGTGCAGTGCCTCTCCCATTTATCCACTTCTCTGTCTTCCTCTCTTTCAAGAAGCAGGTGCCCAAAGAGATTTGCTCATGCATTCAGATTCCATGTTTCTTTTCAAACTGCTCACTATCAGGCACAAAAAAAAAAAATAAAAAAAGAAAAAGGAAGGGAAAAAGAAAGAGAAAAGAAACCACACCTAGACTTCAGCAAGGCACTACGGAAAGGCTTTTCCTTGATAGTCAGAGAGAGTATACTGAAGGGGGTAATTTAAAAAAAAAAGGTAGGATGTACTTCACAGTAGGGCTCCAAATAAAAATGGAGTCTGCGAAACCCAAAAGGAATGAGAGGTTGTCATTTTAGTGTGTCCTGCAGCACTGAACGAGCACAGAAGCCGTTTTTCCTTGCAAATGCTCAGAGAGGAAATTATTCTTGCATATAAACAATCTCCAAGCCATGGCTTAAGACAGCATGTAGGGGTGCATATGTTTGAGTGCAGTCACTCCAGATTTTGTATTACTTGCATTGCAACATATTGTGACCTACATTAAATGGTTTCTATGCACTGGCCACAGAACAAGCAGGCTCCAGTGACAGAGCCCAGCATGCAGACAGCTCCATTTCATTAAGAAAGCAGTGCAGAATGCTACAGCTTTGCTGTTTGCCATTTAGAACAGCAATGTACATCTGCCGCAGTACAGACATCACTGGGGAATATCAGCTGGGCACTGCAGCGCCGTGAGAGGGGTTAGAGGGGTCTGTGCTCCTGCCTAAGGTCCCCATCTTGGCTGACTTCCATCCCAGAGATGAGAGTGCACCTCACAGTGCCATGTGGCAGATCAGATGCTGGTGCCCTGCCAGTGTGTCTGCAGTGTTTCTGTTTTCCACGGAAGCTCACCAGTGTAGGTCAAATACCAAAGGCCACAAGGACCCTCCGTGTATTTGTAATCACACATTCACAGTACCATACAAGAGGCAATAAACCTCTGCACCTAAGCTGGCTTACATGGTTCCAGCTTGAAAATGTATGGGCAAAAATCCTACTAACCCCTTGAACAGATAACAGGGAGTACATGGCAATAGCAACAACGTCCAGGTGCTAGTCCACAGACCTTGTCCATGGGAGGACTGCGAAGAATTCTAAATCCCAGTTTTACGGAAAAGAAACTGAGATGGCTAAAGCTAATTGATTTTCCTGCACTGTAGCACAGATCTACTAAAAATGAAATATAGTCCTTACTATGTTTCTTTATAATGGAAAGAAATAAAAAATAAGTGGATGTGGACATGAATTTATACAGAATAGGTGCATATATATCTCACAGACATACACGAACAAATGAGTAGAAAATAAGCCTGTATAAGAAGAAATGACTGTGTAAATTTAGAAAATGCCAGCTCTAAAATTCCTCCTGTGACCTTCTATCACTTTAAAGATGCAATCTTCCACTGCCACAGAAAAATGCTAGATTTTTCTCAGATGTCAATAATGGCTGTAACTAGGAGTAAATATGGCTATAAATACCATTTATATGCAAAGGGTCAGAAGTGAAATTGCATGAATAAGTTTAATAATAACTCTATTTATTCCTAAATACTGACCTTGCAATCTTATTTTTCATTAAATGTGTATGTTAAATGCAGACAGGATCACTTGCTGTATTTACACAAATGTACTTACCACTTTTCTGGAGTAAGTGCCTTTTGGACAGACTGGAAATACAAGGCCACCAGCAGCTATCTGCTATACAGCTGTTCAGCTGTGATATTAATCTATGTATAGACCCAAAGCCTCCTAACTGTGGTCTGTGGGTTAGTTTGGGTCACTTTCTTTGTCCAAATGGTCCATCTGACATGTCCCTTATCACACAGGGTACCGTATGCTGGGGTATGCTCCGAGGACTTGGATCAGATGTTATCAAGCCCTCATGTTCAGTTTGCTTCTGCAAAGTAAAAACAAGCACCAGCATGTCCATTTGGACTCAGCTGTGGTATTTCTATTTACCACAGCAACTCCAGGCAGCCATCATAATTAGCAACCTCATGAAGCTTATGCAGCATTTGGCTTCCTCCTGCCTGTTCGACTCTGAGCAAATGGAAGGACATTTGGTGCAAGTGGAGCAGCCGGGGAGCAGCTGGGGAGGTGTCTGCATTCCCACCTTCATACAAAGGTTCAAAGCTGCCTTTCTCTACCCCACCAGCTCAGTGCCTCTGATGACCCTGGAACAGACAGAGGGCATCTCTGTGAATACGACAGTCATAACCCACTCCTCTCCTCAGTATCCAGACTCCTACACTACCATGCTCTGGACACTGTCTGCAATGCCAGACATTTGATTTTGCAATTATGTCATTTCTGACCCCCCCAAAAAGATTGGTTTGAGCTCACTTTAACCCTGGGAAAGTTCCCTTTTCTCTGCTGGTGCTTTTTATCAGCCACTGTAGATGGGCAGCAGAGATCTGTGATGTGCGCAGTGTTGTCTTTCAGGCCGGGAAGCTGCAAAAGGTACCAGCATGTCCTACACAATCAAAGCCTTTGGAAGCAGATTATCCTGTTCCAATGGTCCAGTCTTTCTGCTGCTCTTCCTAGCGATTAACTCTAATCCTTGTTCACCAAGGAGACCATAAAAAGAAAGACTTTTAATTTGTAGCAAAGACTATTTAATTCTGCGTTTAAGAAGGCATTGCAAATAAATGAGTAGTTGCACATCAGAGTGTTGTCTACTCAACTGTTACAAACCCTCCATTGCTCAACCATTATGAATCCTAGATTTCACAACTGCCCCTTGCAGCAAACTCTGTCACCAAAGGTTTAGGTACACCTGATCCTGCCTCACTGCAGATAGTGGCAGTAAGTGATTTTTGAGGACCTTTGCAAACGTTTCTAACATTTTGTCATCTTCCTATCTGTAAGCTTTGTTTAGCTGATTCTGACGAATTTAGCAGAAAGTTTCATCCGTGGCACCACCCCGCCTTGTTCCACAGTACACTTGAAAACAGAATGCCACCCAATTCAAACTCACCACTAAAATAATGCATCTATCTCCTACGCAATGTCAGTGTGAGGAGGAGAAATCCCTAATGAATGTCTCCAGATCCTCAGAGGATGTCAGAAACAACACTAGCCTATTTTTCTTCCAAGCCCACATAAAACTGAGAGGCTATGGTTCTGCAGGGAAGTGGGATGGGGTATATCTGTTTAACAAGGACAAGCAGACAGTAGAAGGTAGAAAGTAGGGAACAAAATAACCTTTCAGTAGTGCACTTTCTGAGAAGTCTGTGCTGTCAGGAACTTGAACAACATACGGGGACAGCTTCTCCATGATGCTCTGAGAATGGAGTGTTAATCAGAAGACTAGCTGCAGCTTGCCAGCTAGTCACTGAGCATTGCATGTATGAGAGTTTGGGAGAGTTTTTGTGATTACAAAATCCACTGTTAGCTTTCACCACATAATTTTACAGCAGCATCCCAAATACCACACAGAGCAAGTCCAGCATGGCCATACCAAAATATTTTGTCACATATAAAGCCTCCATAGCTCTCATAAATTTCTTTCCATCACCACCCACAATCTGCAACTCCTGATTCTAGAGGAATGAAAAAGCAATTGCAATCAACTGACTGTGGATATGCTTGGTCTTGTTTGGTACAACATAGTCAAGGATGAGCATTCTTGCTAGGATGCTGACCTTGAACTGCAGAAAAAAAATCATATTTTAATATTTACGTAGACAGATCCTTGCTGGCTAAGGTGAGCAGAACACTGAGACTGTATGCCTCCTGTCTCTAGCAGTAACATGAGAATACTGATAATCCTGCAACATGTCTTCAAAGTGTACAATGGAGTTAAAATTTAATAGCTGTACATCACTGTTTACATAAATCACAGGAGTAAATAAACCAGATCTTTCTCCCTTTCTATCTCAAAAGCCAAACAACTATCCTATCCCTTATACCTACACCTTCTTTGCAAACCCCATATGCCTTCTCTCCTCCCAGAGTGTGTGTTTCCTCAGGAATGTCTTTCCCCGTATTTCGTCAACAGCGCCCCAAGGTAGACTAATTATTTTCCTCAAAGCAGATAAAGATATAATGATGGCTTTACTATGCACAGAAGTGATGCTGCAATTTCTCCACCATTTTCGGGATGTTTATAATAAAAATACATGCTTCTACTGCAACCATTATGCCACTGCCTCCCCTGTGCTTCAGCCCACTGTGATGACAGGCTGATTTAGACACTGTTCCCAGGAAGGTGAAAGAGCAAGGAGAAGTTGTAAAATGCAGGTATGAAATCTGAAATTTCAGAAATTTTTATAGTGAGAGTGAATCCTTGAAGATTTGGGAAGAGTGAGGTTTCTAGCAGCTGGGATTGCCAGGTAAAGGTGGGTTGGGTGCAGTAATCAACTGCGCCATGGGCTTGTTGGTCACTGCACATCAAGCCCATGACATTGAAGCCAAGGTCAAACCAGGAAGTCAAGTCAGAAAAGCAAGGTCAGCATTAGCAAAGTTAGGGACTGTAATTTAGCTAAGGCAAGGATATAGGACAAGGACTGAGCTTAAATCACAGGATCACAGGATAATTCTGTTTGGGAGCGACCTCAGGAGGTTGTTAGTCCTACCTCTTGCTCCAAGCAGGGTCAGCTATGGTGTCAGAGAAAGTTGCTGAGGACTTTATCCAGTCAGATCTTGAAAATTTACAGGGATGAAAACTGTACAGTCTTCCAGGAAACCCCTTCCACTGCTGGACTGTCTTTATTGATTCTCCTTACATGCACTCTGAACCTGTCTTGTTTCACCTCAAGCCTGTTCCCTCTCATCCTATCTACACACACAGCCACAAAGAGCCTGGCTCTGTCCTATCAGTGCTTCTCATAGGTGCTGGGGCCTTCTGTAAAGTCCCCCCACACCCATCTCATCTCCAAGCTGAACAAATCCGGCTCCCTCGGCCTCCCCTCACAGGGCACGTGCTTCAACACCTGACCATCATAGTGGCCTTGCTGAACTTAACTCCAGTTTTTCAATTACTTTCCTCTACTGGGATCCCAAAACGGGTTGCTGTACCTAGATGTGGTCTAATGAGTGCTGAGCGGGGGGAGAAGGTCACTTCCCTCAGTTTACTGTCTGTGCTCCTGTTCATACAGTGGAGGAGGCTTTTGCCCTCTGTGCTGCAGGGCTCATGTGCAGCCTGCTGTCTGTCAGGTCCTCATTTCATAAGGCTCCTGTCAACCCATTCCACCACCCTGTCTTGGTGTATCTCTCTGGCAGCTCTGCCCTTGAGTATACTGACAGGTGCCTCCCAGTCAGGCTCGATGAGTTCATCACCTCCTCTAGGTCAGTGACAAACATGTTACACGGGTCAGGTCTCAGGACAGAGCACTGATAAACCTCTCTGAAGATATGGTGGGACAAAGAAAAACCACATTGATCAAGGAACCCTGAGCATCCCCTGTAGATGATCCACAGCTTGGAGAACTGAGGAACTGCCTGACAGCATAATGAGAAACAAAAAAGGAAAACAGGGAAAAAGGAAGATGGAAGAAGGAAAAAGAAGAGAGGGAACAACGGCCAAACTTCTGAGTGAATAGGTCTGAAATAAAGAAGCAGAATGTGTGCTCAAAGAGATAATCAGACAGAACAAATAGAAACCTGCCACCGTGCCCAGGGGTTTTGTACCACACCTGATTCAGGTAGGATTAACTCAGTGCATATTCTGTCTATCACCATGGCTAAAGTATAGATGTGATTGCCAAGCAGACTTTACCACATTTTCCTGAAAACACTGATGACTTTCATTTGAAGGTCACTTTTTGAACATTTAAAAAGTAGCATAACAGTAAAAAGCTTATGAACATAAAAATAATGATCTTGTATATACAACTTCATGTATTCACATTCATGACAGAACATTTAATCTCAAAGAACAGGAGAAAATCCTCCACTGGTCTCAGGTCCATATAAGACATTTTTATTTCATTGACTTTATAAATGTCTGAGTTTGGGTGAGCTCATGATTTGAGACTCCTTTTATAGTCAGTAGACAGAAATGAGCACATCCAGAGAGTGATTTATTAGAGCAGTCTCAAATGCAAATCTCCTCTGGAGACTTCAATTTCTCTCTTCAATTTCAGTGAAGGGAAGGTCGTGCATCTAGCTCAGACTTGGTTGCCTGACTTAGACCAGAAAGCAAGAATCTTTCCTCCTGTAATTACACAGACCATTGGGAATCCCACCTGAGCCTCGCTGAGAACAGCTGATCCTTGTGGGAGCAAGATTTCTATTGCATAAGACTATAACAGGATCTAAATCCTCCTGTCTGCTCTTTTCATTACCTTTGGTTGACAGACACTGTTCTAAGATATTAAGTCTTAGAGATAGTGGGGAAAAACTTGAGAAAAGATGTTGTTGTGCAAGCAGCACTTTTCAAAAATTAACACCAGAGATTTCACTATGGCAAAAAAAAATATCCCTGGCTCTTCATATCATAGCACCAATTTGCATCCCGTGGCTGTAGAGAGGCAAAAGGAAGGCAAAAGCATTAAAATCACTCATGAGCAACTTCAACATGATTTTCACTCATTTTTGATTCTGTCAGAAACACCTGTGCAGACACTATATAGTGCAGATGCTCCAGAGAAACGACAATTGTACTGCCACCTTGGAAAAAGTAGGAATCCCAGGTGTCTTTGAGATGCATGTGCCCAGAAAGCCAGAAATGGAATTCACTTGATCACATCTAGAGATCTACCACAGATGTCTCAGCATCTGAACTAGGCTTCTTTTGTACTTAGTGGAGAAAAAGAGGTATTTTCTGGGGAACTTCTGAGCTCGCAAAAAAGCGGACATCTAATGCTCAAGTCTGTTGCACATCTGCAGGCATCTAGTGCCATTTCAGGGGTCCTAGAGGGACTGCAGTATCCAGTGGGGTTGTCACATATCACAAAGGACCTGTGTCCTCCTGGAATAGGAGCTAGTAGCCAAGTGAGAGTATCTTAACCTGCAGCAGGTGCCACAATAATGTAGGCACATTGAACTGGACTTTTACATAGCAGGGATGGAATTCAGGTCCAGAATGTAGAAGCATATTAGACACTTGAAATCAGCTGGTCACATGTAGGTATTTCTTTTAGACTGAGACTATTTGCTCTCAAGACTCTACTGTATTGACTGGATCTTCATCCATTGTAATGGAGGCTTAGACACCTCATTTGCATGCAAACACAGATTTCAGTGCCCCAATGTGCATCCACTCTTAGAGTGACATCAAGTTGTCTAAATGCCATAAAAGATGTCACAGGACTTCCAGCTGCTCCAGAAGGACTGGCAATTTTCTTTAGTGATGTGTCTTTCACAAGTCAGACCCATATGGGTGTCTGAGATTCCTTCAGGCACCTCAGATTGAATTAATCACCTGTATTTTAATGACTGAATTGAACTTCTCACAAGTTAATGTGATGGTTTCCAAGCCCAGGTTTCACAGCAGGAGAATACCAACACTTCCCTCAGCAGGTGATGTACCTGTACTACAAAAACAGTCTGGCACCTCCTCCTGTGCATGGGCACAGCTGAGACATTAATGATGAGCTGCAGCAAGAGCACCTTAGGTACTCCTCACCCTTCCACATGCAAGGTAACCTGGAAGAGGAAGGATTTGTCCCATCCCATTTCAGAAAACACCAGTATCAATTTGATACAGATGTGAACTGGGCATTGGAGAGAAATGGATACTGTTAGGGCAGAGCTCACCTGACATTTTCTTTGGCATAGCGTCATTCTTGCTCTGCAAGTGCCAGCTTCCCTTCCCTGACTTCCAAGGCAGACTACATGACCAGTTCAAACTTAGATGTCTCTACTGTGACTATCAAGATCTGGTCACATCCCACACTGCAGGACACAAGAATCTCAGCAGCAAGGTTGACTCATGCTTTGTCCATCTCCTGGGGAAGTGGATAAACTGGCTCAAAGAAACTGTGTGGAAAGTCTCCAGTAGATAATCTTGCCTACACTTCTCCTGCTGCTGGACTGGCCCACGAAGCAGATCTGCTTCTGCCTCTCACTAAAGTGCTTTTGCTTCAATTTTTTCAAGAAATGCTATATGAGGATGGCAGCTTTTGAGGAAGGACTTTGAGAGACAGAAATACATACATATAATCTGTGTGTCTATATGTACAAGCTTTTTCCCCACCAATCCACAATTCTCCCCAATCCTTTTTACTTGTCCAAAGTTACAGGAGTTTCATCATTTCCATAGGAAAGCTATTCTAACATTTATTACTTTAAAAGTTCACTCTGTGCTTAGCCTATATTTTATTTCTGTGAGAACTGAAAATGTATCAAAAGCCAACAGTAAAATAGAAGGAGAGAAAAAAGGAAAAAATGTGTAGAGGCACACAAGAAAGAGCTTGTGGCATATGCATGAGCGTAAAACTTCAAGAAAAAGTTAAATTAATGAAGGTAGTTCACAGTTTAAAATTAATTATTTTTGCATTTCCTTTTCTCAAAGGTTCCTCTTCAGTATTCCAACTATAAATGGTGGTGGGATTATTTAGAAACCAAGTACATTATAACTAAGGCCTATAGCAACCTCACTCAGCAGTGAAATTTGTTGTCTCCCTCTGATACTCAGATTATGGAGATGAGGGGATGAATGTACATCAGTAAGATTCCCTACCGAGATAGCTTTTCACTCTTTTCAGTAAGAAAAAGATCAAAGGGAAAATAGCTAATTAACATACCAAAGGAGACAAAACCCCTAGAGCTTTATCGTTGTTGCAATCCAATAATAAACAGCCAAGTACAAAAAAGATTATTTGATAGTGACACACAGAATTGAAAGCCTTTGAAATGTCAGCTTCTCAAAAAAATATTTTTGGAAGGAAAAAAATATCCATAATTATACAGAATAATGCTTAAGCATTGGGGAGTAACTCTTCACTCCTATGAGAGCTTGCTTGTAAAACTACTGTGCTTACGAACAACAGCTTGGGTTGCCTTTATCTAAAATAAAATAAAATTTTAAAAAATGCCACACAAAAGGCTTCAACTCCCTTCCTAAGCAAACACTCAATTCTTTTATAAATTAAAAATTAAGTACAGTTGTTCTTGTTCCATTAAAAAATATCATCAATCTCCATTCCCAGACAATCTTCCTGCTTTTACAGACTTGAGGGCAGTGGGACACCAAGATTTCAAATGATGGCCGTCTGGGCTGGTGAACTCCTATTCCTAGCTGTAAGTTCTGGGTACTTTTAGAAAGCCAGAGGCAAAAAAGACAAATTCATGTAGCAGTAAATCATGTGAAACTCTTCCCTGGGGAAAGCAACTGCTCAGACTACATGGATGCATCAATACCAATAAAAGAAAAAGGACTGAGGCATGGGCCCAAGCATATTAATTTGCAAGTGGTTTTTCTGGCACACTTCTGGCTCAGAGCAGCTTTCTTTTCACAGCACTATTAAAAAATTAGCACCACTCTGAGCCCATTCACAGCAGATACTTGGGCACAGCCAGCCTGAGTTTGGGGATAATTTTAGCTGCATGGATGGGAACAGTTACAGAATCACAGAATCACAGAATCACAGAATCATTTAGGTTGTAAAAGACCTCCAGCATCATCGAGTCCAACCTTTGACTGATCACCAACTTATCAATTAGACCAGAGCACTGATGGGATGTGCCTACAAGTGTTGAGGGATCTGGCTAATGTCATTACTTTCAATTACCTTTAAATGATCATGGCAATAGGCACAGGTACCTGAGGAAGGAAGGAAAGTAAACATCATTCTTGTCTTCAAAAAGGGCGAGAGGGATTATCCAGGGAGCTATAGGCCAGCCACATTGATCCCTGGGAAGGTGATGGAGCCACTAATCCTGGAAACTACATCCAGGCACAGTAAGGACAAGAAAACCATCAGGAATAATCAGCATGGATCCATCAAAATGAAACCATGCTTTACCAACCTGATAGGCTTCTATGATGAAATAACTGTTCCGGTAGGTGAGGGAAGAGCAGCGGGTGTTGTCTACCTGGATCTCAGTGAGACTTTTAACAGTGTCTCCCTTAAGATCCTCCTGGAGACGCTGATGAAGCATAGGCTGGATGAGCAGACTGTGAGGTGCATTGAAAACTGGTTGCATGGCCAGGCCCAAAGGGCGGTGATCAGCGGCACAAAGTCCAGTCAGTCCAGGCGTTAGTTAGCAATGTACCCCAGCCTGTCACTCTGGGCTACAGGCTCCAATCCTGTTCAACATCTTCATCAATGATCAGGATGATGGGACAAGGTGTGCTCTCAGCATATTTCCCAATAACACGAAACCAGGAGTGGCTCATACACCAGAGGGTTGTGCTGCTATACAGGAACTTCAACAAGCTGGAGAAATGGGTTAACGGGAACCTCATGAAACTCAACAAGAAATGCAAAATCTTGCATCTGGGGAGGAACAGCCCCAGGCAGGAGCACACCCTGGGGATCCAATCAGCTGGAAAGCAAATTTGAATGTGGACACCAGGTTGAGTATGAGCCAACAGTGTGCCCTGGCTGCAAAGAAAGCCAGTGGTATCCTAGGCTCCATTACACAAAATATTGTCATTAGGTGGAGAGAGCTGATCCTTACTCTCCATCCAGTGCTGATGAGTGCACACTTGGAGTACTGTATCCAGCTCTGGGCTCCTCAGTATGAGAGAGACATGGGCATACTGGTGAGGAGAGTCCAACAGAGGGCTGTGGGGATGATTAAGGAACAAGAACACCTCACATACGAGGAGAGGGTGAGAGAGCTGGGACTCTAGCTTGGAGAAGAGAAGGCTCAGGGGGATCTTATCAAGGAATATGAATAACTGAAGGGAAGGTGCAAAGAAGATGGAGCCAGATTCTTCTCAGTGATGCCCAGTGACAGAACAAGAGGCAATGTGCACAAACTGAAATACAGGAAGGTCCTCCTAAACATAAAGAAATACTTTTTCACTGTGAGGGTGACTGAGCACCAGAGCAGGTTGCCCATGGAGGTTGCAGTTGCAGAGTCTCCCTCCATGGAGGTATTCAAAGCCATCTGGACATTGTCCTGAGAAGCTGCCTCTTAAGTAGTCCTGCTTGAGCAGGGGAGTAGACCAAATAACCTCTAGAGATCTCTTCCAAACTCAGTTGCTCTGTGGTTCTGCAATATCTTCTCACATCAAAGGTATTCTTCCTTTATTAGGGCTGCCATTATTGTAGGAGAAAAATTAATTTCCTTTGCTTTTACTCCTCCTACTCTCTGAATAAAGGTAAGTTTCAGTTTCTACTGGAACCAGTCATTACAATAAAAAAATTTCTTCATTTCACACTGCAATTCCTTAATTTATTCAGCATATTTGTGACTCAATACTGAAGTGCTCATTGACAGCAAAACAACAGGCCCGTTTGATGAACCCTTTTTATTCAAGGCAGGGATGCGAAGGAGATGCAAGGCAACATTCAAAATTTGCTGCCTGACTCAGCCATTGAAAGCAGAATCCATACTAGTTAATATACAGTAAATACTGTGTTTTATCTTTTAGGTCCTAAAACAGGCACATCCATACCACTGGCACTGGAGGATCAAAAAGCAAGAGTGAGTGGAGGACGCCGGCTTTTCAATAGAGCCTGGCTCAGTTTGGGCTATTTCAAAACCCAATCTGCTAGAGAGGAGCTAGCCCTCATGTGAACACAAGCCACATTGTGCTACACAAATCCTGGACCATGGACTGACCTCTGGCTGTCTTTCTACAGCAAAGCAGCAATTTGGTCACAGTCATAAATTACCTCCTTGGGTTAAAAAGCTGCATCTGTATTCCCAGTTAAAACATGACAGTCCCCAACTTGATGCAGAGAATATTCTAAATTAAACCAGTTGGATCCAAAACTGAACAAAAAAGCCTCTTTCAGAGGACCAGTCTTCCACTTCAGTCGTGCCAAGCTTAACATGTTGGCTATTATATATAGAGAGAAAAAGCTTTCCATTGAAAAGACACAATTATCATAAATAAATCCCTGAAAGATGCCCAGAATATGATATTTGAGAGGCTGAACATGACTACATTTTGCACTGGTTCCTAAGTGCAGTGCAGGCTGGCCTGAAGAACCCAAAATAACCACCTGGAGCTGCAGCTGACAGGATTGCCACTGTCACTGACAGTGACACAGGTCAAAAGCATCCAAAGTCCACACCTCTGGGTCTTCCCTGATAGTCTGGCAGCAAAGGCCTGCCTTTTACCCTGCTAATGGTAAACCCAATCTCACAGCATAATTTGGCCTGAAATACCAAAATAACTGAAAACTCATTCTACTCTTCAATGAAGAAAACATCCTCATGCAGCCAGCATAAGTGCTAAACCCAAACTGATGTGGAGCTGTACAAACTGGGTTTCAACAACTCTCTTCTAGTTGTTACTGAGCTTAAAAAGTTTTAAAAGTCAGTCTAGAAACAAATGAGGAGAAACTTAGCAGTCAGCTAATAAACAAAATACTTCTATGGGCTCTTTGTATAGGTGCTTTGGGCAGGCTGTGAGCACACATCTACTCTTCCATAGTTAGTCATTTCAGTGTGAGATGATAAAAGTACCCAGTTTTAACCTCTATTGTTTTTCCACTTCAAAAATACTCCAAAGACTCTCAGAACTTCTGCAGGACTGCAAAAATTCTTAATGATACTTGCCTGTGTGACTCAACTCACCCAAATATCACATTTAGAAGTGCTTTTGCTAAAGCAGAAACAAATGTATATTACAGACTAGGAGAGAGATATTATGCCATAATGACTCTTTGGCAAGCTACCAAAATATAAAAGGCTTCTGACAAATCAATATAAGAAGTGTTTTCTACAACATAATAATTGCTTTAGCTATCTACAAGACACAGTTTTTATATGTCCATTATCTTTTCACTATAAAAGCATCAGAGAATTTAGAAACATCATGTGTGTATTTTCATGTCTGACTGTTCTTGTGTGTTTTACTAAAAATAGTCCTTTCATCAGTTGTTAATCATTAGTACTAGGCAAATACGGCCCTCTGCCCAAATAAAAATCACACACATTCTTGTAGATGGCAAAATTAATTCACTTCAGTCCCTATTGTGTTTACTTTCTCCCATTGTTTTAGAGAAATGTTTCCAGGGGAACGAGGAGAACTGTTGAGAAGGGCAACTATCTGTGAATATCAGAAAACAATCAGAGAACTTAACTTACAACAGAAGATAACCAAATACTATAAACCAAGTTCAGTGTGTTGTGACACATTGTAACATGCCACATTACTTATAAGATCAGTCAAAACCATCCACATTATGAATAACAAATACACACAAAGAGTCACTTACGAAATGGAGAATTTTTTCCATAAATTAATTGGGAACAGATTCCTTCACATCCATTCCCACACAGAAGCAGCTTGTTCTACACACAGGTTTTTCTTGCTTCAATATGAGTAACCAGGAAAGTATTTGACCCTTTACAAATGATTTTGAATAACGAATATGTTTTTAAAATATTCCAATCTGCTCATGGGCAAATTCATCAGCAGAACAGCAGGCAAAATATTCTACCTTCATTACTTTTCATTATTTAGCCATCTATTCCAATGTCTCTTCGAAACCTCACCCTTTACAATGCCCCTGCCCCCTCCCTCTTTAACTCCAACTGCAGCAGTAGAGGCTTTTGTAAAAACCTCCTGTTGATAGCATTCATTACATGTTAGTCTGCACAGTGATGAGGTAGAGAATGATTGGAATTAAAATAGGAAAATGATTACTACAGAGGAAATGCAGCGGCAATAATCATCAAGTACACTAAGTTTTCACTGTTTGATTACGAATCTCAACCAGCTACCATAATTCCATATTCAGGGGCGATTCGGGTGGAGGAAAAAGGAGTATGTTTTTTAAGGCTTTGTGAGGCTCCCTCACTTCCTCTTTATGTCAAGCTTATCTACACAAAAAGATACATTAAATGAATATTGCTTAGGTTGTAAAGTCAAGCTTTCCAGTGCTAGTAAATGCCAAAATTAAGATTTCCTTAAAAATATTAATTCAGTCCCTTATACATATGCATCGTGCCACACTCTTTAATTGCTTGATGACATACTGTTTTTTCCACATAGTCCTTGCCTCGTTCTGTACTCATGCTTGATGGTGCTCACTTAATGAGTAAGCTGTTCAACCTTTTCTTTTATCTTCCATATTCAGTGTGGCCCCAATGCTTTATTTACGGCACACTATCGAAACCCTGCTATGAAGATGGAATTAGTTTTCTCACGGGCTTTTCCATGGCTGTCATCACTATCATATCTTAAATACTCATTAGACCAGAGAGAGAGGGAGAGATACCCTGTAGTTTGGTGGTTGGAAGACTCACCTGGGAGAGACCTCCAACACCGTCTCTGCTCCAATGAATACTTAAATAGCCTGCATCAGAACAGAATAGCTTCAAAAGGAGACACTAACCTGGTACTTGCAAATTCCTGGTTATAGCAGTCATCAGAAGGGTGGGAAACTTGGGTTGGAGGCCTTCCCAACAGGTAGAAACTGTTCCTAAGCTTTCAGAGGGCTACATATGACATATCAGACTGCTGTTCACTTTACCAACAGAACACAACTGTGGATAGCACACTTTACCACAGGAGGTGGCTTACCACTATGTGAAGAAATGAAAAGCTGGCTTTCTTCTAGCTGCAGGCAACTCTCTGTGGCCTCAGGAAGCTCCTCACCAAACTTTCAGTCTTCTTCAGACTCTTCTTGAACATCCAGTTCTCTCCATGTCCCCTACAAGTGCCCAGCACATAAGACTGTAAGCCTTCAGTGGTAAGGTAAGTCTGAAGTATCCGTGAACGACCTAAGCCTAGCCTAGTCCATAAGGACCCTAAAATTGGGCAATCCTTCTTTAGCCCCACGTTTCCTAGCATTTGGTGCACGTGGTGTTACACCACTGCATAAGGCGCAAAGGCATCTGCCTCAAGCAGCTCAGCCCTCACAGGTCAGCACTCACCTTTTTCTCCGTGAGGTGTTTAACAAACAAGCGCTTGGTGCATTAAACAGCTCAGTGTGGACAGAAGCTTGAGGCTGAAATACGCAACTCTTCTCTTTAAGCAAAGAACCAAACTAGGCCCCAGCATCTCAGTGCTTCTGTCCTCCCATGCTTAATCATAACCTTGCTGAATCAGTAGCAGTTTCAAAAGGAGGAGACAATAACACCACCCCAAAACACTTAGAGTCTCTTGACTAAGGTGACTTCCTGCTAAGCATAGTACTGGGTCACATAAGCAGCTTTATTAGCTGGGAGATAGATTAGCAGCTTGTTAGACTGGCTGTAGACGAATGCAGCTGTCTTTGCCTGTTAAATTTGTTCTCAGCTATGACAGTGGTAAACACCAGTTTTGCGAAGTGAGAGTCAACCTCCACCCACTTTGATTTAACTTCTTTCTAATTCAAGTAAAACTTATTTGTGTAATGCCTCCTTCACAGTTTCTTACTCGTTTGGGGGCTTGGTTTCTTAATTGCTGAGGATTGAAATACTTCAAGTGATTTTCTTTTGCTGACAAAGATTCCTTATAAGCAGGTTTAAGCTAGTTGTCTGTTCTTTTTTTCAACCTTCCATGTGTGCCTATGCTCCATATAAAACATTTTTGTAGATTTCACACTTTTTTCCATGGGATTTTCCCCCTTTTCCTTAAAATCATCCATTTTGGAATTTCAACTTATCTTTGAATTGTCAGAACATACATTTAATTTGTCATAGAAACACAAGCTTTCCCACATCTAACACATCCCAATTTAAATTTAAATGAACACTGATGGAGACAAAAATAATCTAAAGTTTCATCTTCCTGCTGGGGATCTACTGGAAAGATTACAAGAATATAAAAATCTTTTCTGTAAAATTAGTCATAAACACAAAAGCAGTCCTTGACTCATTTCACCTAGGTCTGCCAGGTAGTCATCAGGTGATAGTAATGCCTAATCACCATTAACAAGGGTCAGATTTTAACTGGTGTCCTTAACTCTCAATGTTTTATCTGAAAATTACCAATTCTTTTAACTGTCCAGATGGTTTAATAGGTTCTTTTATTCACTCATACCTCATTACTTATCTCCTCTAAATATTTGGTTATATTTGTTAGAACACTGTGTGCTTGGGAAGCACCAGTCAATTCATAAAACATTTATTGAAAGTTACAGTTTAAACAACCTATTGCCACCTCGCCCTATTTATCATTCTTGGGTCCAGATTCCCTCAGCAGGCCATGGGCCAGCATCATTGAAGGGTAAAGTCTTAGACTATACAGACCTAAAAGTCCAATTACTGTAACCCTGTCACCAAAGGGCATCAGAGAATTGGTATTGTTTAGCAGCTAGACAGTACTCTAATGAGCAGCATGTCTGAGTTTCATCTCAGGGCTCCACAAAACATATGTGGCACTGTATAAATAGTGCAGAGGGACCAGAAAACAACCAAATATAGAGATCCAAGAGATATAATTTGAACTGAACACATGGTGCTGGTAATGATTGGCGTTCGAGTGCATGCTGAGCACAGGGTTAAAGGAACAAGCAGATTACACTATAGTGGCATGGGAAGGGATCATTAGGAGAACACATGTCACAACGTATAATGAAGTAATTGTTTGTATGGGAAGGTGAATCATGCCTAGGTCTTTAGATGTGTGCTGTGTGCCTCTTCACCAAGAGCAGACAGACCCATGCTTCCTAGGTGGCCTAAAAAAAAGAACCTGTCTTACCCTTCCAGTGATAAGCCAAGCTGTGCCAGAGGCCTCATGGTGTCTGCAGGAAATACCAAGCTTGGAGTAGGTTTTGCTCTGGAAAAAAAAAAAAGGCAGATTATAGCAGAAGCAGCCCAGCAAATAGTAAGTAGCTCTAACTGATCTTTCTTTCTGCCCATCTGTGGCCATACCAAGAACCTTGAATTTGTTCTAAGTCACTCACATTAATCCTCCCCCACTGCATTCGTACTTACTGGAAAACCAGAAAATATTTCATAATGAGCTGGGTACAAATAATTTCTTAAGCACATACAGGTTATCTACATAAAAACTGTAATCAAAATAATAACCAAAATTGTCCATTTGCATGTATCAAGGGCCTGGAGTTAGGTAACAACTGCATCTGGCTCCTGGGGGCCATCACTCTTTCCATGGCCTCATTTTATCACAGAATCAGAGATCACAGAATGACGAGGTTGGAAGAGACCTTCAAGATCATCGAGTCCAACCCATGCCCCAACAACTCAACTAAACCATGGCACCGAGCGCCACGTCCAATCTCTTTTTAAACACATCCAGGGATGGTGACCCCACCACCTCCCCAGGTAGACCATTCCAATACTTTATCACTCTTTCTGTAAAAAACTTTTTCCTAACATCCAACCTATATTTTCCTTGGCGCTGCTTGAGACTGTGTCCTCTTGTTCTGTCAGCTGCCTGGAAAAAGAGACCAACCCCCACCTGACTACAACCACCTTTCAGGCAGTTGTAGAGAGTGATAAAGTCACCTCTGAGTCTCCTTTTCTCCAGGCTAAACAACCCCAGCTCCCTCAGTCGTTCCTCACAGGGCTTGTGTTCCAGGCCCTTCACCAGCCTTGTCGCCTTCCTCTGGACGCGCTCAAGCGTCTCAACGTCCTTCCTGAACTGAGGGGCCCAGAACTGGACACAGTACTCCAGGTGTGACCTCACCATTGCCAAGAATAGGGGAAGAATGCAGCCACAGCAGTCCCCTGCCCAGCCCCATATGTCCTTGTCACCTCCTGCAGCCCTGCTGCCATCACCACGAGGCAGCCAGGTCTGCGCTCACCAACGCTGAGTAACAGGCCAGCCTGTGGGCAGGGAGAGGAAAGACGAAGACCTTCTCTTGCTACAGGGGCAGGCACAACAGAAGCAACTGCGAGTGAGGATTTGCCTCTCCTCCAAGGCTGGTAACCTGCTCACACCACCCTCCCATCTCTAGTGAGACCCACACTTAATGGGGTGGAGAGCAAGGACAGAGTTGACTCCTGAAGCACATTCCAGCTGTCTTCATGATGCTCTGGTGCTATCCTTAGTACCTGAGTGGGCATTTCTTCCAAATAGCTTGGGGACAAAATACTCTGGGAATTTCATACAGGCAAAGAATTCAGCATAGACTTTCTCATTAATGTCAAGGCTACATCTCCTGCCATCCTTAAAAAGTCCAAGCTCCAGAACACAGACTTGTGAGAAGGATGGGTAAGTATCCCAGGGAGTGGAACCTCTTCACCCTGCAGCATTCAGAAAGAAATGAAACCTTTATGAAAGGTCAAGGAGAGGAAGAGGGAAGAAAGTGAGGTATAAACTTAGTAACCCAGCTGGTAGGTAGCTCACCTGTGTTCAGACTGTGCTCTGGGCTCTCAGGACTAGTCCTTCTTCATTTACACCCAGGATGTGTTTAAATGGTGTTCATTCCCTGACTGTGAATTCACAAACATTATTGGAGGCAATTCATCACAATCGGCAGCTCAGGTTACACTCTTCAGAATGATGGAAGGTGTGAGTAGGATTCTGTTGTGTTAAAGAGAACCCTGAAAGAAACCTTTTCTCCAAAGTGAATGCTCCAACCTCTACATTATTATGCAGAAAACTGGCAGAGATATTGCCTCTTTTGACTGTGGGATTGTGGTTTTTTTCTCCCAACACAAGAATCATGTTTTTACAGCTGCAGGGATTCCAGCTCAGTGCACTGCAAAGGGAGCACAGGGTAATCCCCTGAAATCTGCAGAGCTGCTGCAGGAGCATGGGGAAGGGCCGGGGTTAATTCATCTCTCTTTGCTCAGTGTTCCCCCACTCAGCCAGTCCATGGGTGGGTTTGGATTCCAGCCCAAGGCATTTTGTCTCCGTCGCACACAGAGGAGGGAGCATGTGTGGCTGCTTGGGGACTGTGTAGTACATAATGAGAACCAAACGCTTCATTTCTAATTACATCTGGCTTCTCCTGTTTAAGTCATAGTCTTTCACTCTCTGATGCTAACATATCATCCAGTCCTTCTGAATATTGTATCATTTCGGGATCACAATTAGTAATGTTACTATTTTTATTTCTTTACTGCTATACATCTAGATCTTTCACAAACATGTCTGAGTTTGTCATTTATCCGACTATTTCCTTTGCTAATTTATGTCTGTGTCTATGAACTTCTCTATTTCTCATCCATTTTGAAAATATCTAAAATATATTGATGCCTTCTTTTTCTATCTGGCAGAACATGTTAGTTTTAGGGGGATCAGGGGAACGCTTACAGAAGCAATCATTTAAAAATTGCAATTCTCAGATATATATTCTTATGTTTAAATGTTTTCTCTCACTACTTCATTCATAGTTATTTTCATCTTTGGTAAACTGGCGTTCTTAGGGACCAAGCTCAATTTAATGATGGTCATGTTTTGTTCAGAAGAATGAGCTCTACCACGCTACAGAGCTGCTACGAGTCTCAGGTCCCTGAGTGCACAAGTGGCCCTGAGATGCACTGAGCAGACTGGCTTCATCTCAGACCAGCCTTGTCACTGAGGACCTGTCTGGAAGCCACTGGGCACTTGGCCAATCATCAGTCCCTGTCCCCACTCTGCTGGCCTCACTGGGGCACCACAACTTCAAGGGGAGGACACTGTCTCTGCCTGCCTCAACACCACCTGCACTCTCTTCTGCTGTCAAGAAGCCCTGTCTGTGCACTGACACCATAAATTTTATCAAGCCTTTGTGCTCTGGCATGCTATTTTATATAATAATTCGATCCTCTGAACTATTTTCTCTTAGTAAATTTTGACATGGGTCCAAGTGACAGGAGTGCACCAAAAACATGAAGAAATGTTTCACGAAGGAAGTGCAGCAATGCCACTGACCTCAGGCATGGTGGGGCTTTCACAGCAGTTGTATGTACTGGGATACTCATGACTCTCTCTACTGAGCCTGCTCATCTATGTCCCTGCACTGCTCAGAGTTGGGGCAGCCCACACAAAACAGTGTGAGTAACTGATTTCTCAGGTCTGCCAGCAAAGGAAATAAAAAAACCCAAACATCATTTCAGACCCTTTGGAATTTCTTTCATCTCTTAATCTCGAGAAGAATAAAAAAAAATTAAATTATAATTATTTTTTCAGTGCATATCATTATATTCCACTGTTAAAATCAACAGAGAAAGAGAGTGTTTTGTACACCAAAAATGAGCAAACACCCATTCCCCTGAAGAGAGACAGACAAATTCACAAAACTTACTGGTGACATGATTTCCCCTCTGACCTGTTAGCAGAATAGGGGCCAGGATTCTGCAGTCCTGGATTTAAAAGTCTGCCCTTCTTCATGGCCTTTGAACCCACGTCTCACAGACCCACACTGTGGGCCAGCCTGGGGTTGAGAGCACCCCTGACAGCATTTCTCCATATGTTCTCAGCAGGACCATCCTAATGCCTGCTTCACAAAGTGGACCAGCTCTGGGAAGGACACTCAGCAGCACCTGCCTCCCCAAAACCCTGCTGCTCAGGGCTAACTAACCAACAGGACACCCAAGCTCTAGGCCACCTTCTGACCAATTTGTCACAGGCAAAAGGTCCAAGGTTGCATGTCTTCACTGAACAACCCAATCACCGTGTGTCAGAGTCTCCTGCACAGCTTTCCCTCAAGCTGCTAGAAGAATCATCCTGTGTCCTAAAAACTGCAGCACTTGAATTCTTGGGTGATGATAGGAAAATGAGACATTAGCCACAGCAGGTGAGAACTACCTAGCCCTAGGTATCTCAGCAGGAGGGGCCTTCCCCAGGTAGATCAGGAGAAATGAAAATTGTTTCAGTGCAGCTGAAGTTGTCAGTTCCAAGCCACCCAGAATCTGAACAAACGCTGCACCACCCTATACAGCTGAGTAGAAGTTGTTTCCTGCATTAAACCTCTCACATTATTCTGTCTCCCACATTATTCTGCCAGATTTACACTGTTAACCCAAATTTATTACTAGCTTTAGGAAAACTAAGATCACATTTTCCAAAGATTTTAACTAGTCACAAAAATAAATACCAGTTATCAACTAGGTTTTCTATTTGTTCTATTTAAATAAGTATGGAAAATCATACCAGTCCATGTAAAACAGATTACAGAGATTCTTTGAAACCAGTGCACCACCCAAAATCACTTGCACAAGCTCAAAATTAGTGCCAAAAGTTAATAATCTAAATTAACAGAATTTTGCAGCCAATTTATATTGGCAATATGTATTGTAAGAGAGAAAGGCTTCAGACTTATTTACGTCTGTAAAACTGTCTGGATGAGAAAGTACTCACTGCCCTCTTCTCTTTTTCTTGTCATCTCTCTCAGTCACCATCCTAATCATAAACCATCTCTTCAGATTTCCCTCATGTAATGATCTCTACATCTATCTGTCATCCAGGCTTGAGTGAAGTGGCTCTTTCACTCATCTGTCAGAAGCAGAGTTGGTTTGCCAAATTTCCATCACTATCACTGCATGGCACAACTCTGGGATATTAATAAATAGTTTGTTACCTAGGGCCACCCAACATGGATTACTTTGGAAGCATCTCTTATCTTAGGGCAACAATTATAGCATTTAATAGGTTAAGGGATATAGTGTATGTAGGATTTCAGGAAATCCTTTCGCAAGGTTTTCATTCCTTAGTTGAGATGCAGGGCGCAACTGTATAAGGATTAGCTCTTCCTTCTCCCAACACATGCTTCTTTGAAGATACCACATCCTTCTGTCTTCCTCCATGGAACAGAAATGGAGAACAGTCACACTGGGGGAATTATTAGCCTCAGCCTCCTTTATACCTTTAAGGCAATTACATTCCAAGACAAGAGTATCTAATGTGCAGCACTTTCAGCATGTGTAACTTAGGTAGTTTTACGAAGTCGTGAAAACCTCCAGATATATTCCTCTTTTAAAGGCTGTCATATGCTATAAACCTTAAGCCAGGTTTAATGCAAGTGTTGATTTTTTTAATGTTTTGAAGGTGGAATATGTTTTCAAATAAAATATATGGGCATTTTTTACTCTGGAAAGAACTCTGTGAATATTTTTTTTCCCCCTAGTGGAGAACTAAAGGCAGAATTTTATAATAACCAAGGATAATTAATTTGCTTGCTTGTTTGCATGTTTTAATTTGACACTCACCATCATGGTATCTGAATGGAATATTGCTGCAATGGAGGAGCATACAACTTTCAGCCCAGTACTTGAAAGAATGAATACTTATATACAGGCATCTTTTCTGCACAGTACCCTGGACTGGGCAGATAATATGTGTGTGATTTGTGCCAGAGATGTCCCAGGAAAAGCCACTCCAAATGCATCAGTCTTAGTCAAGATGTATGGAGGAAACCAGTTCACATATTTCTGAGCGGACATCTCTGGCATCGCTGCCTAAAGTGACAGAAGACTGGGCATAATAACAGGCACAGAAGGTGCCAATGTTCCCCTCTGTTAATCAGGCAGAGCTACTTGAAAATTTCCCATCAACATGATTTTGTGAAGGAAAAGGTTGTCAGATAGTTATAGATAAAAGAGCACCTATCTCTATGTATTTTCCTGCCTGAACAGTCCTGACCTTTGACAGTTCAACTTCATCTGCTCAGAGCTGCTCTTCTCTCTCATAGGTAGAGTTTCTCAGAATCACACCTCCACTCCCACAGTCAAACTTCTTCTTTCTTGGCACCTTTGATAAGAAGTATTTCTCCCCAACTCCCTCTATCCATTCACAGGCTTTCTTTTCGTCTGTCAGTCCATCTGACCTCAACTTTGTTGAGAAATTTCCCCCTAAATTTCACCAAGTTAAATCCAGTTCTTACCAAGTAATCCACCAGTTGTTTACCCCTTCTTGAAGTGCAGAACTGAAAAATTGCTTCATCCAATGACACTCTGCCTTTACTGGGAGTCATTCAAGGTTGCTAGAGTTCTGTTGTTATTCATACGCTAGATGCAATAATTTTTCCTACTACAAATCACGGATTTCATTCTAATAGATGAAGAAAAGCATATCAGAGAACAAAACCATATCCCCAAAATGTATTTTTTAGCTGAACACTTGTTATGCATGGCAAATTCCCATCATCAGGCTGAGCCAGCCTTTGTACACAAGCAGGATGTCTCCACTGGACAAAAACTGTCTCTATGGGAAAACATCTGTCTTACACGCAAACAAACAAACCCACAGTTTCCATCAGGAAAAGAAAACAAAAACCCTTCATTTTTCTCCTCACAAATAAACGTGTACTCAGCTACAACTTTCTGTTCCATCAGGACTTTTCACAACAAAAAGACCTGTCTCTCAAGCTGTTGTATCCAAGGGGCTTGCAAGGTCATAGCTGACTGAGTTTCACCTGGCAGCAAACTGGAAGAGATAGTAGAATGCAGGGAGAGCAATATTACAATGGTATTTAGTGACCAGCCCACATCTATTTCTAGCAGATATTTATAAATCCTTTTAAAGCAGAACATGTTGCAGAAATCTTGCTCGGAATGACAAAGACATGAGTAAGTGTGACAAGCTCCTTGTCAAAGAAAAAAAATGTTTCAGTCCTCTGTCCAAATGGACTTTAAAAGACACAATGAGATACCAGTTTTGTCTGGAAATGGACACGGACTGACAGGTCAAATATGGCTTTTAACTGATGACCACATAGTAAATAGGAAGGAAATTACTCCAAAAGACAATTTAGACACCAACATTATCCAGCTTTCCTGATACTACCACAACCATTTCTATCTTGCCTAAGCTTTTCATCCTAGTCACCTAGGGTCAGGAAACATGAAATCCTAAAACAAAATAAAAAACCAAAGCAGCACATCCATTAGCAGTGCTGCCATCCCTGATGGCTCACAGCCTAACCTGGTGGACCAGCTAAGTCTCTGAAGAGAATGAAACACATCTGACTTCCCAAAGTCTAAGCAGCAGAATATTCCCTTTGAAGAGGAGCAGGTGACCCAGATAAAACACCAGTACACACACAGGCACATGTGCCTACACAGTCTGCATTGGCAGAGGGTCACAGTGCTCCAGCCACCCTGGCTCTGTCTGGGCTGTGGGCAGGGCGCACATCTTACCCAGCTGTGCTGTACCCAGCAGTGCAGCACTGCTCTTATTCTCCACGAGACACAGAGGGTACCTCTCCAGCTGCCACTCCAACACCAGTCAAGTCTGTAAATCCAGCAGCATATCTCTTATACCTCTGCAGGTGTCAGAGGTGCACTCATGTTTCTAATACAGGAAAAAAAACCAGGTTTCCAGCACCTGTGTCGCTCCCTCGGGATAATGCTCAGTCTAAGATGTCTAAATTTAGGAGCAGTATTCAGCTGACTAAACAAAACCATGCAGTGCCAACCTTCAGTACCTAGGACAGTCAGGTGGAGCATCCTGAGGCATCTCTAGTGGCTCTATTGTTTAGGTAGCTCAGATGTTTACCTGTGGCCTGTATAATTCCCATTATTGTCCATGCAGATCCTGACTCAAGTCAGCTGCACACACATACACTTGGAGTTACATTTAAGATGTCCTATAATGTGGAAGACACTTGTGTGAGGAGGATGGATATGACAGGAGGCCTACAACAAGCAATAACTTTCCATAGCAGCAAGTGAAGACCAGGGAGGGTATCTCAGGGAATCTGAAACATCACAGAGTCCATGTGAGGGCATCTGAATTCAATTGACACTCAGTACATTCAGCAGGGCCCAGACAGTGACTCACATAATGCTGAAAACCTGCAACAGGGCTTTGGTAAGACAATAGTAAATACCTTCATTTAGACACCTACATTTAAGCATCTCCATCTGGAGCTGGATCCCGTCTTACTGATCTGACAGATGCAGCCAGAGCTGACACAGGATCAAGCTTGTCCACCATTTAACACCAAATCTGCAAGCCCTGGTTCAGAACGGCGGGAGAAATTCTGGGTCGCTACACCACTCAGCACACTTGGACAGCTGTAAAGTCGTCGTAAAGAGGAAATAGGATGATAGTGCTTCCAAGACCATATCTGTCAAAGTGGTGTGGATAATGACACTGAAGTCCCACTCACTGAAATAGCTCTATACAGAGCTGGTAATTAAAATGATCCTAGCAACTGCACTGTTCTTACCACCTACGTGGTGACTACATCACTTACCTCAGCTGACCACACAGTTGAGAGTAACTAATAAAGCAAATTATTCTATGATTCCTGGGGGTAAAAGTAACTGGTTCACTATAATTTCCCATCTCTACTGTTTAAAAGATTCAGTTTATGACCAAGCTACCAGGAGGACGTAGTTTCCTTTCCTCTTCTCACTTTACTGTTAAACTGCATAAATTGCAAGTCACTAAATGGGTAATGAATGCCTCCATTCTATAATACTCCCCACCATGACCTGCAGGTGTGCATTTAATCTTGGAGAGATGGAACAGACTAATCAGAGAAGATATTAGGTCTGCTTATTTTTCATAGATTCCACTGAGACTCAGGTCAAATAAAAATATGTCAAATATTTAGGCTGACCTCCACCAGAGGGGAAACCAGAGAATTCCACCTGATACTTTTTTGTCAAGAAGAGAGAAGTTCTTCCATTATGGCAGTGAATATCAGCAGGGGCAAGAGAGCACTACAGCTGCACTAGAGTTTTTATATGACTAACAAACTGCCCATGGTCAGGTACATATAGGGAAACATCACCATCCATAACATCAAACCAACAGTAACACTCCAGTTATTTTTAAGTTTTGTGTTGTTCTTGTTTGTGACCTAAATTTACAAGAAGTCTGAGGTTAATTTTCATCTTGCTGGAGTTCACTGCTTTTGGGAACATTAAATGTTTCATTGCTATGTGGAATTCTGGCTTCTGCAGACTCTACTGTCATGCTGTCACTGTTGCCTCTATGTGTTCCCTTTAGGTGATGTTAGATCTATAATCTATTACACTCTGCAAATAAACTGCCAGTGTACTGGCACTTGCTAGTCCACTTTAAAAACCTTTCTTTCAACAGTAGCTGACAAGGACTGGGCAACTAGTCAAAGCCATTCCCCTTTGGGGACTAGGAAGGCTATGCCTAGGAGATGTGAAAGGAAAAGCCAAATTGTGTTAAACTCGAGTATTAAGAGAGCCAGGAAATGAAAGAAAGCAAAAAAGAAGAAAGAGTTGGAATTAGTGCAGTAATTGTGGTGGTGGTGTTGTTATTATTTATAACTAATGTTCATTCCCAAAATCATAAGCATGAAGTATAAACATGCATCTATCCAGATTAGACCCAATTCTTTTAAAGTAGCTAAGCTATGCATATTACTATAAAGAAACTAAAAAAATTTAATTTCACTTGCACTGAATAGTCTGAAAAACCTGAAACAGACAGTGCTGTGTCAGTAAGCCTTTATTTATTCTTTGTTCATTATTAAATGAATATATTTATTATTTACAAGAAGATATTGTCTGCCTTACTGCCTTGGAACTTTAGGACCTTCAGAGTTAACTTAATGTCTTTCAGGACTAACCTTGATAAAAGACGCTGGGGTTTTTTACCCGCAAAGCCCTGGGGGTTCGCCAGCACTGAGAAAGGCCATCACAAATGTACAGATAAACACAGGTTAACTGATGGGGCACTGAATGTTAAAATCCAAGGCCGACAAGGACTGCTCAGCAGCGATCTGCCGGCACACACCTAGGCACTGCATTGTCGCCAGCTGAAGCAAACAATGAGAATTGCGTTACATAGCGAGAGACTAAGAAATTAAATTATACTCGAGCAAAAGGCCTGCCAAAGGGACTTGTGACCGTGCTACTCCTCCTGTGAGCTGCCAGCCCCAAGAGGCAGCAAGGCAGGAAGCAGGTCTCGGCTCCGGGAAGGCAGCCGGGGCCCCGCTGTTCCACAGAGCGCTGCGAGCAGCCAGCAGATGGTAGCAGCTGTCGGTCACTGCTAACCTGAGCTGGATCCCTGCCACGGCCAGAGTGCAAAAACGCTCTGCCTTTCAGTATCAGCCGCACGAGCTGCTCAGCCTCCCAGCAAACAGCCTTTGCTATAGCTGATTCCAGCTGATAGGGGAAAACGTTTTCAGAAATAACGCTGACCTATATGTGGGCTTCTTAAGCTGCGCTGTTCGCTTCAGTCAATATTCAGGGGAAAAGGAACACTGGGGCAGAACCGCATTGTCAGAGTGCGTGAAAATGTTCTGAACAGATGGAAAGACAAGAAGAAAAAGACTGTCTTGTCTACCCATGGCTTTGAAAGAAGGGAAGTTAATAGAATAAGAACAAAAGGGTTATTATATATGTGCAGAACTTTCAAAAATCTGTATCCCCATGTTTTCAAAAACCTGTCAAGTGTCTTAAACATTAATTATCTTTATGAGGAAAACATGAAAAATGCAATCATCACACTATGAGGAATACATGAAAGGAGAGAATATCTCACTGCTGGAGAAAATAATGCTAAGATTTCTTTTACAGGAATACTCTGGTCCATGATGACTGTTACTGATCGAAAATTATTAGCTTGAAACTACAGGATGTGTCTTATAAAAAGAATTTGTAAATTTAATAACATAATTTCTGCATAAATTAAAATATTTTAATAGAATGTACTTGCTAAATAGTTGAATAAATGCTAATTGAGGGAAACATCTGCTCTGAACAAGAGCATTTACCACAGGCAAAGTGCTTGTCTGCAGTGGCAGTTTGCATGAGGAATAACAGGATGCAAAGCCTCAAACTGTATTTTTACTCTGACAGGGAGTTTGAGGATATGGCATGTCGGGTTTAACACACATTGTGTCCCTGATTTCCATACCATACTTGCTTAGTTTTCACAGGAAAAACTGAAGGAGGTGGGAGGAGGTGGGAAGGAGATGTTGCAAATGATAAGAGATGACACTCAAATGCTTAAACTGGGCTACTTAAGTCAAACCATAGTTTTCTGGCTCTCCATTTTCTTTATTATCTCCACTAATAAAGGATATTACACACACCTGTACATCCTCAGAAACACCTATGTCATGCTCACCTGCTGACTGTGAAGCAGGTATAACTTCTAGAGGTCCTGCAAACAGCTTTCTATCAAAAAAGAGAGGGCACACGATGCAAATGCAACCTAAAGAGCCTCCATCAGCCTTCCTAGTTTTTCAGAGCTGCCAAGTTATATGGGTTTGGAATCTTTTTTTTTCCCCTCCTTTTAGAAAAGCAGCATCTCTGTCCCTCAATAGACCCAGAGAGCAGAGCTGCTGAGTAAGAGGACTGAGAGCTGGTGTAGATAATAGCAAAGCTCTGCCTGCCATTTTCACATCCCTGCTAAGCTGTCTTTAATAAGCATTACAATTAGCTTCTGATAGCTGCTCGGAGGCCTGCACTGAGCAGGCTGGCTGGCTGAGTGTGGGTCTTATTAGTGAGTTGCCTCTTCACAAAACTGCCTTCACAAGTGACACCCTTCTCAGCAGCCTCTGCGGAAGCGAAGCACTGAACCCATTCGGAGACTGAACAGCCTGCAAAGCCCGTACCCTAAAGGACACAATAACAAGAAAATAATGTAAAGGAGAAAGAAGCAGCAAGGACAGGATTACATAGGAGAAGCTGTGCTAATGCCAAACAGAACATGGCTGTCATAAGGGTATTTTTTTGACCTCTAAGCAATCAACCTGATCATTTTCTCTTGGGCTAAATATGCTTACAGCTAGTTTCAGCGACAAGCGATTCTCGTGCCAACATCTGTAGCTTTTAGATATGAAAAAAAAATAGCCTCCTTTTAAAACTTTGATTTATTCTCCACAATAAAATAAAATTATGGTGTAGCTGAAAATAACAGCAGCCCACAGTTCTCAAATACCTAGTAAAAACAATCTGGCTGGCTGACCTCTCGCCTGTGTTTCCTGATTATGCTGTCATTAAAATCTAGCTGTAATGATATTTTCTTTATTAAATTATGTGCTCCTGGCAGGTATGCTTGCTTTTGTAAAGGACAAAGAGTATAATGCATGATCTCAATGCAGTTAAACATCTAAGTCCTCTTTAAAACACACTTTGTGTAGAACAAAAACAATGCCAAAATGAAAAATGTACATGCATTGAATGAGCTAAGTTTAAAGCAGGGGTTGGGGTTTTTGTTTTCTCTTATCATTATTGTGTTATGCTGCATGTAATGTTATTCTAGACATCATCAAGGACTTCTCACAAAATTTTGCATTTATGGAATCATTTTTTTCTAACCTCCAGCTGAGAAAATGTCTTTTAGTTTCATTTAAATCTGATCATTATTTTCCTTCCCATTCTGCATACATACTCCCTGACACAAAAACTCTCAACAGAAAAGTGAATATACAGGCAATTGCAGTGTTTTGTTTGAAGACTTACAGTTCTACTAAAAGGCAAAACTGATCAATTTCCAATCTTTGTGTGAAAAATCAAGCTTGGTCTCCAGAGCAGTCTCCATCATAGAAGCACCAAAGTGAATATAAAGCCTATATTTCCTACTAATGTCATTTATTCTATAAAACTTCTTCTGTTAGATCTACACATACAGGCATGTATATACATATAGCCAGATTCATAACTACTAGAAATGCTTTCAGCAAATTTAGGAGGGTTACATCAGCTAAGATCTTGACCAATAGTTTTGTGTAATGCAAATTCAATATTCTGAAACTGCAATGATGCAGGCACTTCTAATAGGAATAACTATGTTGGCAAGCCCGCCCTGAATGGTAATGTAATAATAGTCTCATTCTGAAATCCATAAGAACAGTCCTCAGGGGAAGATCAAGGATTCACAGCAGCACAGACAAAATCAAATTTTACTGTCCCAGGAATGAGGACAAATCCTTGCAGTCTCAGTACTGGATAAGGAAACACAGTGTCGCAGTAGCTCCGAGCTCCACCCTGCTGCAGCCAGTTGCTGAGGATGTAAAGGAGCTGGCACAGTGCAGGGTTGATAGCAGAGGTGGCTGTGCAGGCACTGGGATCATGGCTAGCCACTGATGGGGACGTGGAGGTCCACCAGTCATGGCATTCTGAGTTGCTCAGGACTGACTATGCCAACAGGAGAAATGTGCCCTGCCTCAGGTGAGCCGGTATAAGCTGACTTCAACAGTGCAGTAGCCACTATGATCCCAAGAACATCCTTTTCATTCTTTCCCTTGCTTTCCTGGCATGATTTTTCGGCTGCCATGCCAGTCCTGGACATGTCTGATCATGTTGAAAAGTGCCCCAGAGCAGTTGTGTAGAACAGCTCCCTGGCAAACTGAAGCATCTTGATCAAGACTACAGTAAGCTCCACTTCAGATGAGAACAAAATGTGTAAGCATGAGGCTTTAACAGCCAAGCAAGACAATCAGACAATGCCATCTGACAGAAGTGACCAAAACCAAAGCACACACCAACCCTGGAGGAATTTTTTTCTGAATCATCTCACTTGCCTATCTCCAACAATGACATAAACCAGAGCCATGAAAACAAGCTTTCTCAGGCCTTCTGAAATGTTTGAATCTCAGGGTTTCGGCTCAGTCTGACCCTTGGTGAAATCTTGACATCTGCAAATACAGGCCTTTCACATGCAAATAGAGGGATGTAAATAGGGAGTGTAAGCATTTTGGAAATGCTTTGACATACTGGGCCCTTAGACCAACCTTTTCTGTGGTCACTTTTTTTTCAGTAGTTAAGAAATGTTAAAACATATGCCATGCGATATTGTCAGGGATTCTTCCCCTCACTACCCATGTGCCTAATGATTTAGATGGAAACATATTCAAAAGGGTCATTCACCAATCTCCCTGCAGGCTTAAATATTTTCAACTCAGTGTCAAAGGCTACTCGAATGGGAGTGATGCTCTGTCCAGTCCTTTTCACAATACAAATCATCCAAGCCTTACAAACTGAGAGTGTGTGAAAAAACACGGACAAGCCTGATGCTGTTGTAAGGTTTCAGTGTTAGCACCCTTGTGCTGGGAAAGGGCTCTGCCCAAGTTCTCCTGTGGTGATGAGATTTGCCTGTGCATACAGCACATTTCCAGACCCTGTAAGGGCAGCTGCATGCCTTCACCAGATAACTCAGATTTTCCCTGCACAGAATCCTCTGCTGCAGTGCTCAAACCCCACTCTCTCTTCAGGTGACAATCTTGAGTATTAGTACCCAGTTCTTCGTATGCTGCTTTAATTTTTATTATTTTAAAACTGAAATTGTCAAAGAGCAGGTTCTTTTAGAGTCTTGCTAAAATCTCATGAGAAATTATGATTTTTCCAAATAACCTTGGTCCTCTCTTTGGGATACTGGCTTAAGTTCCTTTCCATCTCATTCCAGCTGATTTCCTTGGTCAACACATGGACCTTGTTATTCAATAACTCCTACTATCTAGTTAATTTAATATTATTGAAATTCTGGTATTGGCCCATAAAACATGATAGAGTCTGATTTTTACCTAGATTCTAATTTCCCCTTTCATGGAACTCACAGCACTTAGAGTTTCACCAGTTGAAGAGCCTTTAGTGAGTCAGTTTATTTTTATGCTTTTGATATCAGATTTATAGTCAGGTCACTAAGGATTTAAATGACTACAAGATCTTCTCCAGGGAAAGTCTCTCAGTAAGAAAGATTTCTTGGAAGAGTTTTAACCTTTCTTAACCACAAAAGTGTTGTAAAATTCCATCTTAAGGCGATATATGACTGACAGTTTTTCCATTTTATTGCAATAATCTTGCAATCCTGCTTTACAATACATCTTAATCTTCCACTTTCTTCTGCACTATTGGATTGAGATCACCAACATCAATAAAGAAGCAGAAACAGCATCTACTTATATTTATCAGGAGGAAAGAATTTCTGTTGACAGTGATGAAGAAAGATTAAATTCTTTTTCACTTTCAGCCTGTTCCTGGGGATTTTCTGATGTATTTTAATCTGATGGATTTTTGCAGGACCTATAAACAAACTAAACTAAAAATCAAAACAAAAAAACTGTACCAAGACCCTGCTTAGCAAAGTTTTTTCTTCCATTCGGTGTAAAAATCTTTCTCATACACTTTTCCTTACTTTCTCATTTCCAGATTAGAAATCAGTGCCTGCATTCCAGATACAAATGTTTTTAAATAGCACTGTAAAATATGGAGGTGGTCAAGACACTTATTACGTGTATGTAGTGATAAGTGATGGAGTTGTTTCTGCTGTTACAACATATGTATGTAAAGTGAATCAGTTTGGGTTTGATTTAGGAGGGGAAGGAAGGAACTTGAAAATATGCCCACACGTCCCGGGAGGGTTTAAATTTGGCTTATTCTTCCCATGCAAACAGGTCATAAATCTGAAGAACTAGACAGTGTCAGCTTCAGGTCTTTATGAGCAAACCATTTATTGGATGAAGCAAGCACGAGTACATTTAGGGGATGCTTACTCCAGTTTCAGCTTGGCATGCCCTGACCCTTTATTCTTCCTGCCTGCTCTGCTCTGACTTTGTAGAGCTGGTCAAAACATAAGTTTTTATAGCACCCAAGTTCAAAAAACAGCATGAAAATTTCTTAAAAGTATTTTGTTTGCTTGCTTTATTTTTCTTCATTCCTTCTCCATTTGAACACATTTTCATTTTCTGTGGAAAGCTTCTGCACTTCAAGTTGGTTTTCCTCTTGATGGACTAAGGTAACCAGGCCTCTTGTCAAAATCTCAATGTATTTCCAGGAAGACGCTATTTCCCCTGGTGTCCATGATCCCACAGGGATGGACTGGCCCGATAATTTTATGTTCTTGTGTTACAGAGCACTTACCACTGAGGTAAAGGGGCAAAGTAGAAGGGAAATGTAATTTTACCATTTCAGTCTTGCAGAAGGGTAATTTAGGCCAATATTAAATATCATCTTAGAATATCATACTCTGTTGTAATAGCCTGAGGAAAAGTGCAATACTTGGCTTCACAGTCAAGCCTTAAGAGCAGTACTTCTGTTGGTTTCACTGGTGCAGGGAGCAGTAGATACAGCTGAATTCAGGAGTTAACGAAGTCAGAGAAAACTCAGTCAGGAAATTCAGTGAAAAAAAAAATGTCAGCCTGGCTCACTGCAACTTGTTACCTCATGTAATCATTGTCATTTCTACAGGACATTGTGTAAATAAGAACAAGTGGCAATGAAATGTTCTGACCCAGAAACATTTTGTACCTACGTTATGCAAATGTCAGACAGAAGAGACCGTGGCTCCTGCATAGCCAAAGTTTGTGTTCAGGTCCAGAGGATCTCTCCAAGAGCTTCAGCAAGCCTTTTGGACCACTAGAAGTGGATCTACAGGCCTCAGGGGTTGGTACAGAGGGGTTCTGGCATCCCAATGAGCATATTTCTGAGGACTTCACTTACAAACAGTGCTAGTCTGGTTATATGGACTAAGTGCCTGTCTGCAGCTCATGCATAATATCCTCAGTCATCACTTCCATTTCAGTTCCAACCTAAAAGAATCATGAATTGATCATGAATGCTGAGATCACTTCATCTCAAAAATCAAAAGCACAGCACATGACGGAGAGTTAGCTTTTAAGGTTATGGAGAATTGTTGGAGGTTCATAAGCAGTAGAAACACATTCAACTTACTAATTCCAGTAATGCATTTATAGTAGGTAGTGCCTATCACACCAATGACTCCTTCAGTGCTATTAATTGCAATTTGTTATGCATGCATTCATTAGGCCCATTCCTCCAGATCTGGCTGTGCTCTGCTTGATTCAGCACCCGGGTGCAGCATAATTTTCCTTGCACTTTCCGGCGCCTGTGCTCATCATTTCAGCCCCTGGCATAATTAGATTCCCTGTTGGGAATTACTGATTCAGTCAGAGATGGCTCAAAGCAGCAATGATCCACCAGTGCTCTTTCCTTTAGGAAAATTTATCTTGGGGTAAGCTTGGTTCTGCACCAGCCAGGGATGACTCCCAGCTTGAGTAACCTCACAGCAGCATGAGGAGGACAGGATCAGTTCAATAGCGTATTTCCAGATTATCATACATAATATGTCACTTGCTGTTGTTCTGAGTTGTTAATCACTGTATATCAGCAGCAGACATTAGGCTTGTGTTCATCATTCCAGATTAAATCTAGCAACACTCAAAATTCTAGTTTTCAATTTTTTCCTACAGTTTAACAAATGTCACAACCTTTGTAAAACTCCCCCCTCTATGTCCCTATTCTATGCATAGGATGATTTCTGTAAGAACGTAAAGATGCAGTTCTAACAGAAAAATTGCCTAGGAAGCTCAGAGCATTTGAAATCAGAAGATGAGAAAAGAAACCATTCTGCAGACTTAATTAAGGCTTTTGCTAGCAGCAAAAACTATAATGCAACATGACAGTTATTTGAATGATTTTTCTTAAGATGACTATTGCTTTTCATTATCTAATTTGACATTAAGGTTGGTGCTGTGCGTCTAGCCTGAAAAACAAAAATAAAAGTTAATAAAACACATGCTAGAAATAGAATACAAGTTCAGAGGGAATGCTCTGGGGGTTAGGCCTTTCTCATGCTTTGGGGAGAAATATACTACCATACCCTTGTCCTAATTTTTTCAGTGTAGTTTAGAAAAGGCCTTATGGCTAATATGTCACATCTAATATAATTTGCTATTTCTGCCTTGCATATTATTGAACCTTACTTTTTCATATTATAACTGCTCTGCTAGAAGGGCTATAGATAGAGTTGTGTCAGCATTTCATTATTAACACTGGCTTTTCAGTGCTTTTCAAGTCAGACATTAACATAATTCTCATCCCTGGCTTTAGACTGGTAGACATTTATAGCTTAGGTGAGAATAATTTGGAATAATTTTTAAAGAAACGTTCTGGCCCACTTTTCATCAGAAGATCCATTTTTTCTTCTGAACAGGGAAACAAGGCAGGATTTCTGCTGAGTGCTGGAGCTCAAACCACAGCAAAGGCAATTTCTCACCAAACATGGTGGTTTAAACTTCCAGGATCTCTTCTTCCCAGTTCTCCTCCAAAGTATGCCAAAAGTCAAGAGAATGACAAAGTCTGACCTTGGCAGGTGCTGAGTGCACCTTACACAAAGTGAGGATCTAGTGGATCGCTCAGACTCAAGAGTGTGCTTTTGTAGGACAGGGAGTTGTCTCTGCAGAATCAGTAGATCCACACGATTGCCACATTGTTCAGTTTCAGGCTTGAAATCAAAGATTAAATGCAATGTTGTCTTAATGATAATATTTTTAAATAGAAATGCATTATTCGTGAAGATTTCACTGCATAGGAATAAATGACCAGATCTTCCAGGACTTTTACTTAAAACACAAAAAGAAATAAACAAATAAACACAGTAATTCTCTCTTGAATTACTGAACAATTGAATTGATTCATACCCTCAATGTCAGCTGCACAAAGAAAATAAAGAAAGAAGTATTTTTAATGAAAATAAAAGCTCTTGTCTCAACTGTGTGCCCTTCTCTCGAGCAACGTAGATGCTGAACTGGAATATTGATTGATAGGTAATTAACAAAACATATCTAATTTAGCTGATGATTAAAGATCTAAGTATCTCTTTCAAGTGGATTAAAAGAAATTCAAATATAAGTATTTCATTTGTGAAACTGTATTGCTTAAGTAATTCTGTATTAATTACTTGCAAATGAGGTATTTTTGTTTCATATGCTTTAAACCTCAACAAATACCCTTAATGAATTAACTGATAATGAGTGTCTTTTTAAAGCGGATCAGATACTAATTTGAAGTAGCTTAATAGGTTCTTACTGCTGATATTGTCATTACTTATTGCAAACATCAGCAAAATAAAATGTTTTTCTTTTTGTTACTGTCTTCTTTTACTAGTTTCTACTAATGCATGAGTGTTAACTGTACACCTTAGTTTATGTTTTCAGCATGATATTTTACAGGATAATAGCAGGAGGCCTTTGTGCACTTTATGCCAATGGAAAGAATTTGTGCCCCTTATTGTTGGACAAATTAAGAAAAAAAGAATGTTTCTATAATTGAAGTTAGGAAAAAAAGTACAAAATAATAGAAGGCAGCTGAAGTTGGAAGGCACCTCTGAAATAATCTCGTGACACCCTGCTAAAGCCGGGGTTGACCTAGCTCAGGGATCGAGATTTTCTATGGACTTGATACCTGAACACCTCTGAAAACAGAGAATCCTCAAGTTCCCATGGAGTATTGCAAGAATTTCATCCTCTCTGCCTTTCTCCATCTCTCACTAGCCATCCTTCACCTTCTGAGGCAGACCCAGAGCATTCAGTGCCCAGACTCTTCAGATGTTCCATTTACCAGCACTTCCAGGTCACCTTTCTCTCATCACAGTATTCCCCCTCCAAATTTCACTGGTTGTTTCTTGCTTTCTGTATCACTTATAAGTAGGTACTATTACAATTTCCTTAACTTTTTAATTAAAATTAATTAAATTAACAATTTCCTTTCCGACATCTTTCACACCCTTTATACTTCTAAAGGTCAGTATACTTCTAATCTATACTCAGATTTTTCATTGGAGTCCTCTTCTGTTGTTAAAGCACCAATATTTATATCAGCCTTTCTTACTCTCGAAGTTACATTCTAATTTGCAATTAGATGTTGACTTAAAATGCCTACAATGTTATTAAAAAAATAAAAAAAGTAAAGAAAACAAACACAAAAAACTCCAAACCTTCTGGCTGGAAAAACAAACTCTGAATACTGTTAACCAAAAAATGTAAATGTTTTGGTGAAACTGAGTGATGCTGGCACATGGAATTTAAAACCCCTACATATTGTGCTCCAGTTCACGGCCATATTCTACTTCCCTTTACATAAACATCTACTTTGAGACCACTATTTAGCCAAGCCTGATAGTGAGTAGAAAGATATAATTGCTCCAGAGAGATATCCAGCCATTTTACCATGATGCCTGTCCCAAGGTACTATTACTGCATATGCTTTTCTCACCTTCTCTCAACCCATGGGCATCTCCATCCTTTTCAAGATCCTACTGTCTGTCTCTGCACTTTGAGTTTAATAGTCATTGACTTCCAAAGATTTTGAGAGGATATTTCTAACAAGAAATATCTTATATCATTCATTCCCTTGGACCATGCTGTTGGCTATTGTTCCTGGACACAGCAAGTGCAGTCTGTGAAACTGGTTTGGCAGAGCAAATATGTGTGAATGACGACTGAAAATTCATTATGCCCAGTCAGTGAAACATAGAGAAGACAGAATCAAGGCCAAGACAGGAGAGAAAGGAAAGGTGAAAATGCTGAAGGCAAAAGAGAAGTATGGTTGATACAAGAGAAGCAGAATGGTCTGAGCAAAGAAAGACATGACAACAAACAAGTCTGAAGTGTGCAGAGTGGCTTTAGCTAGAAAGAATAAAACAAAACTCATCCATCAGCAGATGACATGACAAGTACACATGGAGAGAAGGATGTACAGCCAGAACAATGAAAAAATTAAGCTGAATATGTCTAGCAATTATTGCTAATTATCAGTATATCACTCCTAAGAGCACCACAATGATTGCACACAAAGATGTGATAAATTGTTTAGCACAAAGGGAAAGAGAGGAAGCAAAACTATTCATAACTGATCTTATAAATATAAATTCACCATATTCCAGTGACAGACTCAGCCAGAAGGAGCATTCAGAGCAGACAATCTCTGAGTGCCATCAGGCAGGCAGGATACCCTGGCTGAGGTAAAATGGGACCACCTCCCCAAGACCACTGCCTGGTACAATGTGCATCCACCCACTCTCCACAAGAAAGTGAATATAAATACGCTGGCAATAGACTGCTTCTCATCTTTCATGTGTTCCTTCACAGGCAGGATACAAACCTCTGGGATCTGTGACACAAAACTACTGATTAAACACCTTTATTATGTAGCTCACAGGCACCCCTTGGAGAGCAGCACTTAATTGTATAGTGCAAGAGAAAGAGGACAGAACAGGCTAACAAATCATTTTGGAGAGTTTGTCTCTGCCCTGCCATTCACTCCAGTGTGATTGACAAAGGCACCTCCCCACTGCCATGGGGTTCCTGAAGGACAGGACTGTACACTGCTTTTATAAGGAAAGCTGGACTGCACTGAAAGAACAGAGTAGAAGGGAAAGAAAGTATTCAGTTCGCCTGTCATTTAATACAGTTTAACACACATGCTGTTTCTCTTTTGTTTACTGTCTGTATCTTCTCCTGCAGGAGAAGATTCATTTCCAGAAAACTACCTTGCTAAAAATATGATACTTTTGAAGGGGAGATATTAACTGCACTTCTGATAAGAACATATATAAAAACTCCTTTTAGACTGATCTTCCTGATTTCATTGATGCCTTGAGTGTTTTATTTGAAATGTTAGACATTCCTTCGACAGAGCTATGAGGTTTGGCTTTTAGCAAGACAATCAAGGTTTTATTCTTTTAATCACCATCTGTTGTTCAATAAATGTCAAATTGTTCCTAATGCTATCTTCTAGCATACAGGGTTTTAATTTGATTTTGTATTCTGTGTTCATTACTGCAACTGAGAGCTTGTCATGTAAGATTTTCATTCCTTATACTGTCTTGATTCCAGTAGGAAATAAATATACACATGCATTCATACACAGAAAGACACACTTACAAAAGATGAGCATGCTTTTCAAAGCAGAAAGCATACAAAATGGTTCTTGCAGTGGTCCCCGTGACTGAGAACCCCACACAAGAATTTAAAAAGAACTAGATAACAACAAATCCCTGCAACACTTTTGAGAAACAGAATTGTTGGATTGCATGTTTCAGTCAGAAAGATAAAAAGACATTTTAAATGAATATACTCTGTATGCTACAGCGAGGTTCAGGGTGCAACCAGAGGACTGTGCCCGAGCCACTTACAGAAAAAGAAAAGAAATCAGACATTGACTCAGAAGGTGGTTTGGAAGTCACAGTGAAAAGTCAATACAACCTGAAACACCATGTAAATCCAGCCTGGCTGGACTGTGATATTCGATATGAGAAGGCTTTCTTCTGATCACGGCAGAGAAAGCAGAAATGAACTGCCTTTGATGAGCTTCTGCAAATGTCAACAGAGAAAGCAGAAATTCTATGCTGCTCCCTGATGTGGGATATCAGGTCATCTGACAGTGACTGGTTAAATAATAGCAGCACACTGTTTTCCTAAAGAGTTTTACAAATATTTCAGGACTCCCTTTCTGAAGAATTTTCTCTGCAGTCATCAAGGAAAGGTGAAATACCTTTCAACCATCAATGTGCTGTTAACAATTTGAGCTCTACATGACACATCTGACTGCTTAGGTCAAGTTTGAAGTACCCTAAAAAGCCTTGGGAAACTGCATGTAAAGCCGTTTGGGACAGATTCAAGGTTAGAAATACAGAACACCAAGGTAGATCACTGTAAAAAGCATCATAACTAGCCAGGCTACTACTGTTTAGATCCTCGAGAGGTATAAACTGATGAAAAAAGCAAACAGAGATGTCTTGTGAACATGTATAAGACAGCAAGTGGCAATTAGCAAAATTCAGGAATGAAGCTGGAGCTCAGTATTAAATCTAATTCTGAAATTGATGTAAGTCAGAAAAAAGGAAAAACTTACTGCTGAGCTACCAGACATGAGATGGACTCACAAACAGGACGAGAACAGGACCGCTGGAATGACAAGAGGCTGTTCACACTAGAACCAGCAGCACAGCACAAACAACCAAGTATGTGTTACTCTTCACAGATATTGGTCCAGCCTTAAAGATGCTTTTATCCCCAGCCATTCTCTTAGGTGTTTGTCTGTCCTTCCAGTTAGAAAATCTTTCTAAATCTTGACCATACTGTTCACTTGCTGCAACTAAAGGCTGTGGCTCCTTGTCCTATGCCCTGCTGACATGTAAAACAGCTCATTCCTTTCCCAGTCAGCACAGCCGTTTGCCTATTTATTTCTCGTCTCAGCACCATCTATCACCAGAAAGAAAAGCACTGATAGAATAGGGGTTTTTCACACATTTTCACAGCTAAGTCATTCTGGAGTTGGCCAGGTGGGCCATGATGAGCAACACTTTTGCATGGTGAAGTGGAAAGAAGCACCAAGCATAGAGCTAAGAAAATAATAGCAAGGCAGTTTCACAAAGATAGCCAAACACCCCAGCTATTTTTTCCTTGCCAAACATACAGCTGGTCATCAGATCAAGAGGAAAGGGATTTGATATGCCACAAACCACAGCCAGGTGACAACAGCCTTTGCACATGGCAATAGCAGCAATAAGGTGACAAGCATATTGTACACACAATAAAAAATGCCATAGAAACAGAGAGCACCACCAGATAAGACTTCATTTTTTTCCCTGCCTTTCCAGCTGAAGTGCAGCCACAAACTAGACCAGACTCCTTTGGTGCTGCTGCAGGAGCCTGCTGCAAGGACCTGGCTGGTATACCCAGGATGTAGCAATGTCCATGTTTCCCCACCTCTCTGCAGCCACAAATGGTTGGTGGTTCCAGTTCAGGACAGTTGGTGGGCAGAAGCCAAGTCCTACAGTATTCCAGAAATGCTGCTATTCGATGTGCACAGCTGCAGACTGGGACCACGGCTAAGGTTTTCCTGAAAATATGATCCAAAATTCCAATCCAGCACCTATTTTACACTAAATTTTCAGAAATCATCCTGAGATGTCTAAACACAATGATGGTTTGTGAAATGAGAGGTGACTATGGCGTGGGTGGGAAGTAATTAGTGGCAGGGAGGAGGGGAAAGGACCACTATTATTTTACAGGAAGAAGCAGAAAGATTTCAACATGACCTGTATACTGGGACTTGGAGAAAGGATCCAGGTGAGAACACTCTGATGCCCAGTGGCAGAGGAAAGGAAGAGGGCTTTAGGGGTGGCACTAAGAGATCCATTTTGTCTGCATTAAGCTTACACTGATGGCTTCAAAAGCATAATTGCTCCTAAAATAGTCAAATTACGCATTATGAATACATTATGTCATGCATTTTGATCACTTTTTCTGCTGACAAATAATTCACAAAACAATCCAGATTTCTGAAAATGTACCCACTCGAAGCTTAGCAAGTGGTCTAAAAACAGATCTTTACAGCACAGGGAGAAACCCCTCAGCCAGCTCAGCTAGGCTGGTAGGTCAGATGGATAGATCTTCCATCAGACAGTCATTCTCTCACACACATACATGCACACAAGTCAGGACACACTATCCAGCTTCTATATTATGGCAGCCTCCTAAACGTTTCTCAGCTCACAAGAGCAATTGCCATGGAAATGTTGTGACAATGCCCTCAAGGCAAATGAGTGGTCTACACAACAGCATTTCTGAGCTCAAGAGGTCCCTTTTCAAGGCTATATTGAATTGAGTAAGTCACACCATTACTGAGGCAGTCTCAAGACTGGCAGTGCAAAACTATACAGTGATTTGCCAGCCTTAATCGCTTTTCAGCTCTATGCAGCAGCTCTCTGGAAGTCCTGAGACATGCTTTTCCAACACTTCCACACTATAACTGAAGCATCCATTGTTAAGAGGCTGTTTTCAATTTTTCTTAGCAGTCCCTTTTGTGGCAGGGTCAGCTTTTTAAGGACGGCTAGCACTCCTTTAGTGTCAAAAGGACCCCAGTTTCCAAGAAAAAGATCCCACAAATTAAAAAGAATTAAACAGATTATTTAAATAACCTAATACTGTATTATCACAGCTCAGATTACTTGTCATCATTCTTCAGCACAGCTAACCTCCTCTACCATTTCACATAGCTTTCAGGTATGAGCCTTTCAGGGGTTTAGGATTCGCTTTATTCTTTCCATTCTTTACCTCTTTACATCTTTTCTTCACTCAAGGTTTCTCTCTCCTGTCATTTGTGATACATAGGTGTTAAAAATAAGTGCATATTGTGACCTGCTGTGCACCAGCATCTTCCCACTGCCCTAGAGCAGTTATAACCTACCCCAGATGAGAATATTTTCTTGTGTCTTTTATATAGGAGAGACTTCAGTTTTCAGTTATGGCTTCTAACCAATACTTCTTCCAGGTCAAAGATCAGGAGCACTGGAACTGAGGAAGGGGAGCTTGCCAGTTTTACAGACCCAATTGCAAGCTCTAAGGTTCTGTTTGCTTACACTCCTCTCTGGAGTCTGGTTCAGTGCCATCTCTCTCTGTAAGGGGAGTAACTGCTCACTAGAATTGCAAGAATGACAACCTGGGAATTTAGGAGGCTTGCTCAGGGACAGAAATGACGTAGCATAAGTAAGAACAGGACAAGGACTTTAGTTCATGGTATGTGTCAACGCTGAGTTTGAGGAAACATACCCATAGGAGTAATAGACATTCATTCTTCCCTGATGTGTTTGCTGATGTGCCCAACAGTGCAAAGCATTACAGGGACAATGCTGATGTGGGGATAACCTCTCTTCTAAAAGCCAGGCTGAAAAATAATTCATTTCCCATAAGCTGCCCAATGGCCATTTCCACAGTCACAGCCCATGGCATGTAGGTGGAGGCGTTTGTATTCAAACTGCCCTTACAGACACCCTGCTCAGCCCTGTTAGAAATACATACATACTTTCTTAAGAAGAGGAATGATGATGATGACAGCAGATGTGAGTAACCTGCCCACAAGGAACTGGTTCTCATAACTCACTCCCTGAACCTGCCTCCTGCATTGTCACCAGACCAGTCCCTCCTCACCAAAGGGCAGAAAGTCAGAAAAAAGGACGTCATGGCCCAAGCAGAAGCTGCCTCCCTCTTCACACTCAACAGAGTTATGCTCACCCCTCCAGTGTCTACAAAGCTTGTGTTTACCCACCTCGAGGTGGGCAGACCTGAGATGGCCATGACAAGCAGGACCCATGTGCCCTCCACCCACATGCATAGAGATTGTCTCAGCTCAGCACCCAACAGTCCACCTGCACCCAACTCCAAGCATCCCTTATTTCTCCAAGCTGTCATGTGCCTGGCCCCACTGTAGCCAGACTCATGAGGAAGGTGCAAGTCCATCTTAAAGTCAGGAGCCTGCTCAGCTGCCCCTTCCCAGAGAAACGTGTAGTTCTGCTTCCTAATTACACATAACAGGCATAGAAAGGGAAGTGGAAACTTTTTTGACCAAACTTGGACCTGTTTCAAATTTGCCTTGCCTGCCCAAATGCAATACTGTTTTTCTTGAAAGACTCATTGCTAACATTATAATCCACACTGGCAAGTAAATGTACACATCTCATTGATTACTAGAATGACTGAAATGAAATTACTTCCTCACGTCTTTCTGTCGTCTTTCTTATCTCTGCACATGTAATTTTCCACTCTATTGTACTTGCTCTGAACTCTGCTTTGAAGAGTTTTTCCATTTACTGAAATACTAAACAGTCACAACAATTTATTTGCACTTCTATTGTGCCTGCCTCCCCTCAGAGAATATCAACACAAATTACGAACATCAGTGATTTTAGCCTCCATTCACTCCAGCAACATAATCCCCAGCCTACAGATGAGGAAACTAAAGCGTGACTTGTCCAAAGTCATATAGGAAACTCACTCCAGAAATCCGTGGTGTCTTAAGGATGCTGGAGGCCATGGGTACTGTGAGCATGTGCATCAGAGACACTCTCTGTACGTGCAGTGAGACCAGCTCCCTGAGCAGGAGGTGTGGATTCACTCCATCCGAGCCTCCAGTCTTGCAGTGCCACTGCCCAGATAGCCTGACCTATTTGGCTGTCAGGCTGCTTTTGAAGGAGAGACACAAAACCTGAGCCTTATGGTGTCATAATTTAAGAAATCACTGCCAAAAATAAGAACCTAATTCCTGCACAGGTCCCTGCCTGCTGAAGTTTTAGGCCACACTTAAGTCATGTGCACATCAGCAGAAACTTCATCCCAGTTTCTTTTCCTCCTGCAGGTGTCTATAGTCCTTCTATCCCTAACCCTCACCAGTGGTCTGGGAACAATGACACTGGACAATTAGAACAGAATCCAGCTCAATGATCTTGGCTGCTATGCTGAGTTTTAAATACTAGGCTTATGATAAGGCAGATCTCCTAACTTAAGTGTTTCAGTCCCCAAATAGCAAATATGGAAAAGTGAAGACTTCATTAGAGAGGTTATGTATCCAAATCAAGTGACCAAATACAGATGGACTACATACCTTTTTAGAGTTTTTTCAAAAACATTTATCATTCCCAAATAGCTACATAGAAGACAGCCACATAAATACTTAGATAATTACTATGGAGGGATCATTTAAGCAGCACCTTAAAATATAATCTAATGTTAAATACATGAAGTAAGAGAACTAGACCTTGTCGTCATCTTGTATGCCAAGTTCAGTTTGTTTTGGTTTTCAATTTAACCAAAAACACAGTCAAAAATTATTTCCTTAGAAGTCAAAATTATTTCTTTAGAAATCAAAATTATTTTCCATTCATAATCTATTCAGTAAAAACCATTATATAGCCAACTTTTTTAACACAAATACCATGGGAGCTGAATTTTCAGTCATTCTTTTACAACTTAGAGTCACAGGGAATGAGTTCATCTTCGTCTTACAACTGAATTCACACTGTGCTAGTTGTATAAGTTGCCTGTTCACACATCAGACATGGATCTATCCTGAAAATATAGGTGAATAATAGATTTGATAAAATATGTTGTTTTCACATGATAGAAACTGTGTAAATTTGATTTGCATTTATTTGACATTTCATTTGAAAAAAAAAAGGAATGAAACTTTCAAAATGGCACATTTCATTTCAACACTTTCAAAAGGAATCTTTTGCATTTTTTATTTCGAAATAGCTTTTTCATATCAAAATTGACCTCATTTAAAAATAAGACGATTCAACTGTATAGGGAATGGGTGATTTTAGTTAGCTACTCATTTTAGTTATGCCACTATGAAGCAAATCATATTGTTTTGAGGTCCTGCATCTCCCCCCAAGAAAGGAGACATGCTCCAGTTTTATGTGAGTTGGGCAAGCTTTTTTTTTTTCTCACAGTTTTTTGTCTCAGCCTTGGGTCACATTCATCTCATTAAACTTAATTCCCCCCAAACGCAAGAGTGGAATGCAGATATTTATGTGCAGGTGTCCAGGTCTCTGCATGTGAGGTGGGTTTCATCCAAGAGCAAAAGAGAACAGAACCAACAGAAACTACTAAGGTACTGAGCACAGCCCAGAGTAAACACGTACACCCGATCAGTAAGGAAATCTCCAATTCCATTGACCATGACAACGAAGGAAAATTTGCTCAGGTATTCAGTTGCCACACACTGTGAGCACCTAGGGCAGTTTGAGGTGCCCTGAAAGAGGTACTCATGACAGGGGCTATGGGAAATGCATCTCACTAGGCCAGAGAGAGGCAAGGCAATATACCCTAGGGCACTTCAAACTGCCCGAGAAATAACAGGGTGTGACACAGAATTAAACCCCACATGTTTAATCTAACCCACCTAACATACAAAAACACCCCAGAGTGTTATCTGGCCTACCTATTTTGACTACTTCATGTTTTCCTCAAGGAGAAGGTGAATCAGTTGGGCAGTGTCTAACTCTTTCTATGGATAGGGCTTATCCAACTAGCTTAGAGCAATATGTGTTTTAGGCTGATAAAAGTGAATAAAATAAAGTTCGTTCCATTCCATTCATGTGGCTTTGCGGTACAATAACAAGTGTGAACTTTGAATATTCACAGCAAACTCACCACACTGAGAGGACCATGGGATGTTACACAACCAGTCATAACAAGTACTTCATGAGTTATTCATTAATATTTTGCAAAGAGGAAAAGTGGATTCAGTTTTATAATTAAAGAATCCATGCCAAACCATTTGCTGTATTATAAGAAAACTACTCATTATAGAATCATAACAGCACTTAGTTTCACTTGTGGAAGCCCAGGCACTCTTCTAAATGGCACTTGGGGGATTCCTGTTGCCAGCTTTGGGCATCCCAGCAAAGCGCATGAATTAGGAGGCCAGTTTCCCTGGGCTCCTTGCATAATCCACAGAGAAAAAACAAACTGAACTAATCTCCCTGTAGGACCTCAATCTCAAACACCAATCTACTCTGCAGGCTTTAGAGCCCTGCTAGCCCTATAGATGATTAAAATCATTAACAAATTAGTTTGTGGCTGCTCTCACATGGGTATTTAGGACCTTGCAGCATACCCCGGGGTGTCATGGCTCTCAGATAGAGACCCCTCTGGAATGGTTGTGGGGGGCAGGCATTAGCTCTAGACCTAAACTACATTAAGGTCTAAGTGACTTCCCACTTCACCTCAAAATTCCAAGAAGTTTATCCTTAATTACCCATGCAGACTAAAAAGGAACTCTGTTTTGAGACTAAGTATTTATTGACTGTCTAAAGCTCTATTGCAGCCCAGGATTAGGCAGACAGGTGACATTCAGGAGACTAAGTGTCTTGGAAAAGCTCAGTGTATGCTGGTCTGCCAGAAATTCCATGGGAAGACAAATGTCCCTCTTGCTGAAAAGGCTCTTTGGTGGCAGATGAAAAAGTTAATGTAACGATTTAACGGTAATATTAGAAATTCACTTCACTTTGTTTAGACTTGTTCCCTCCACAATTGCCTCCCCCTTGTCTGGACTGAACAATCCCCATGATGTGACTATGGAGGTCCTTGAGATGTGCACCATATTTGGGACAAAACAAAGCTATTATCATACAAATGATGCTGAAGAGCTGCCTCTTGTGCAGGCTACACTAAAAAATGAATGAAAAAAAAGATTAGATTCTGTGAGATCCTTCCTTGCAGGAACAATGTATTGTAAAGGAGATTTGCTTCATTTCCTTCAAAATCCCTCAGATAATGCAGGACAACGCTTTTCAATGGTTCCCACTATAAGCACTGCATGTCTGAGTAAATGGGAACATGGTACACTTCAGAAATCATTGTAAAGAATTACTGTTTATCTGGATAAGGAAGGGTACGCTTAAGACCTGATTATGCCTACTGATCCGAATGCATTGAAAACTCTGTTCTCATTTTCACATTCCTCAAGTAGCAAAACTTGACATCTGTGCAAAAACTGTCCCGCCGAACAAAAAATATGGCTGCTGGTGCAACTAAAAGGGCTAGAGTTTGTTGCTAATGAAACTTTCACCACATTTTTATCTGCCCTTCAGAGGAGTTTGTGGTTATTGTTTTTTTAAAGTTCCCACAGGAAATCTCTGCGGTTTTATCTGCACTTTGAGGGTCATGTAAAAGGTTGGGGCATGTTTGAATGCTGAAGAAATTATTCAGAATGCAGATTTGTAAACGAGGGCGGTTATTTACTCAGAACAATTGAGCCTGGGCATAAAAGCCAGGAAGCACATATACAGTGAGAGGGCTAGATGCCAGCTCTATGTGCTTGCTGCCTATCTGTGGTTCTGAGCAGCACTGAGTATCCCTCAATCAGTGACACGAATGAGGGATGAGGATTTTCAGCATCTCACAGGCTCTGACTGCTGCAGGGCTGTTTGCATGGACTGTTCCAGGGTTTGCATGCCTGCTGTAGTTCATGGAAATATGGCAGTGGGGATATATCAGCTTGCACCTGGACTTCTGCTCTAGCTTTAAACACATGGCACTGGTTCTGACTGCTGTTATTTGTTCATCTCTTTAACGCTAGAACTGCCACAGTCACAGTTATCCTCTGTAACTCGATAGTATCCTGGCAACAATTTTAATTAAAGGATGACATCACCGAATATTCCTAAACAGTCTTTCCATCCTGTAAAACACAGCTGATATATCCCTGGGAGATTTGTGTCTGTTTCATGGAGAGAAATGCTGAAGTCAATCATTTGGTCATTTGTGTAGTGAAATCAGTTGTCGGCTGTAGTAGAGAGTAGGCTGCAAACGGTGCTGATTTCATTATGCACAAAGAGCAGGTATTGAAATGATGCAGCATTCAGGCTCTGCCTCCTACAGATTGCCCACCACACAAAGCAGAGCAATATAATTGTTAAGAGTGGAGGGGTACATTTTCAGAGTGCTTTGCTCAGCAGTTTATTCTCCTGACTCTGATTAAAATTAATGGGAGTCATGCGGCTGAAACCCCATGGATTGCTCATGGTTTGATGACACAATACAGCTGCAAACGAAGGCAGGATTGTGAAGAGTCAGGTACAAAATGGCAATTTTTGCTCCATTTAACCATAATCTCTTTTCCAGCTCTCAGCACATTAACCACTTTTCTGCTGATCATGTCTGAAATGTCTAAAACTAAGCAGTGCTCTTTAGAGTGCCCTATTTCAGTAGTAAAACTGAGACCTTGTCAATACAGCCACTAGTACCTATGGTAACACCTATCTTGTAATTTGTTCCCCAAAGTAGAAGGAATTTTACAATGTGGATTGATGCAGGATGCTTTTCACCCTGTTGCAGTCTGCTAATAATTCCTTACCCAGATACATGAAGGATTAACTCCTCAGAAGGCTCCACAGGTGCTACTGCTAAATCCTGTTTAGTGCATTGCTCAATCAACAAAGAGCATTTTCCACTTTATGTAATAAACTTGTGTGATTTATAGGTACAAAATAATTCTTGGCCAAAAGTACATTGTGAATGTTGTGAACAAGCTATAAACACACACTATTTAAAGGTAAAATATGTGAAAACTTACTTAATAAAGTACTTAACTGCCAGGAAATTTTGGTTAAGCATTCTCTTGAGAACTGAAAGTCCATGAACCTTGTGGTGTGTTCTTGCAATTTGTTCAGCCCCAAAACTTTTTCAAAGCCAAATCATTCAAACTTCTTCTTCCCATTTTGGTAATAAACCTGGACCTAGCACTTTCACTTTTATCCTGTAAATATCCTCTTCAGACTACTTTGGACACACCACTTAGCCCAAACCACACCACAGGCTGGCAGTGAAAAAACCTCTTGCTCATATTTTACAGACACATTTCATATGGAACTCTGTTTTCCAAGCTTAAAAAAATAAAAAAAATACAAAAGTATATCCACATGATATCCTGTGAGTGATAGAAATCCCAGTCCTGGAAGCTGAAGCTATTCACTAACAGAAGATCTGTACTTGTAAATATCCAAGGATGAGGAACTGTGCTGCACTGCTGATCATCCACACAGTGTTTCCTCACTCGCTGTCTCTGCTCTCCAAGCAGGTTTCTTCAAGAATTAGCTACGAAAGAGCTGGGATGTCTCACCAGAGTGTCAGTCTGTGTCACTTGGACTCAGCCCTATTCTTCTTGCAATATATATAGTGCCAGTTTTTTTTTCTGAGGGTTGCAAAAATGGATTTCTGTGATCTGCTTACAAATCCACCTCCATTCCCAGGAGGAATAAGTGAACTTTAAAAGTGATTTATTTATGAATCTAACTATACTCAAATGCTTTTAGGAAGGTTGCTTTGCAACAGAAAGAAGTTCCTTGCTCATACTTCTCCATATAGAAACATGAAGAATTAACACTGGATAAAAATAAAAATCAATAGATCATTCTTTCGTCTTGAGGCTCTTATGCCATGACCATCACCCCAGATTCCAGACATCACTCCAGGGATCTGAGTATGAAAAATTATTGCCAACCTCCTTGAGCCTTTTTCTGTGCTACAGATGCACATCTGAATCTCTCTGGGCCACTTCTCTTACAGCTGATACAAAGGGAAAAGCAGGAATTATTCTGAGCTACAGAAAAGAGAAAATACTCCCCATCTCCAGCAGAGAACAGACACACAGTTAAAGCCCCCGGGCCCTCAATAAGAAGACATCAAAGAATCACTTCCACAACATAATCTGGTTGCCAAAGATTTGCACTAAGAAATCCCTGCAGGAGCTGGTGATGCCAGAAACGGTACCATTCCCCATCCTGATTCCTGTCCTGCGTGGCAGGGCATAATGTGAAGCTTCACAGACTGCACCCCCAAGTTTTTAAGGGAGTCATATTGGTCGAAGGGAAAAAAATCTCAGTTGTCTGCAGGCAAAAGCCCAGGTGCACACTCTTCTTTTGTCCTACAGAAACCTGACTATGCCTGTTCTGGAAAGCTGCAGATTCTTCAAAGGAAGAGAAGCTATAAAAGGAATGTTTTTCAGATAAAGAGATCTTTCACAACTTCCAGCTGACTTTTCCCTCCTTCCCCATTTTTAAAGGCATGGAATTTTGCATGAATATGAGGATTATTATTATAGCTTCCCTTCCTCACATTGAGGTTTCCAAGTTAAATTACTGTTAGTGAAAGACTGGGTGGTCCACAGAGAAAAACCACTATATAAAGAGCTAACCATTATTATTCCCATTTAAAAAGCCAAACTAATCTTTTCCTTTTTCCTAATCTTTAAAATAGACCAAAATGGAGATGCATAAAATCTTAAATCAAGGTGCATTTCATCACTCCAAACTTTCCTGAGTTCCAAAGACTCGGCATCTTTAACGTCATTGTTTCTTGGGGGTATTTTTCATCACAATAAAACAATTCAGCAGAGAATGTTTCCATTCAAAATGTTTCAAATTGCATTCCTGTTGAATGTATAAAATGTCCTGCATTATGCATAAGAAGGATTTGTACCTCAGCTTTGCTAACATAAAACAGTATTTCCAGCATAGGCAACTAACAGAACAGGTTAATGCTCTGGGGTCTGTTCATAATACAGATGGTAATGATTTGAGCAGCTCGTCTGTGTGCTTCCCACATAAACATCAAGAACCTGAGCTCTTTTCGTCAATCTTTCCAACAGTGATCTTCCATCACACAGGCAATGGCAGCAATCTTCCATCACCTCAGTCTTTCCAGAGTATTCTTTGGCCCTCCCTGATTACAGATCAGGAGCTAATTAATTCACACAGATGCATGTAAAATTAGCCAAGAATCCAGTAGGTTAACAAAACTACAGCTCACTAGGTGAAGGCACAAAATCCATTCCCACACCCAGCTGCAGAGTGTCCGGCACTGAAGAAGCCGCCTGTCGATGCACCCATGGCACACTGCACTGAGGGGCTCGTCAGGAATTTCTAAACAAGCTGGGTCATTTCTGTGGCAGAGTGCTTGCACTCTGGAAGCCAGTTAGCCACATTAGCATAGCCTGCTAGCCAAGTGCTCATGTTAGCATCTGCTAAAACAGCTATCCCGTTTTTCAGCTTCAAGAATCTGTCTATACTGCCAAGTGAGAGACAGCAAAGAGGATTCTGTCCTTGTTCCAAGAGGCACTGGCAACTTTGCATCGTCGCAGCTTAGTGACTTGAGTGTCACTGTAAGGACTTGCACTGCAGGGCACAGCCAGATCCACAGCTCCCCACGTAATACTGTGAGAGACCTGAGCTTCTCAGAGGAAGATGCAGAACAACCAGCACTCTGAGCCAGCCTGAAGGAAATGCCAAAGAATGAAATCTCCCAGTAAGCTGGCACTGCAACACTAGGAGTCAGAGCCAAACCCCATACAAATCCACATATCCTTCAACTCTCATTACAGCACAGCAGGGAATAACATAGGGGCTGGGGTTTGGGTGCAAATTCTCCATTCCTCCTCTGAAAACTGTATTACCATGCAAGCAGGAATGCAATATCCCTGGGCCCTAAGGGAGAATGACTGCCCAATTCTTCTGCGCTTCTCTGAGGAAGATGTGCTAGGGCTGGTTCCTCTACAGGGCAGCTTCTGTGTATCTCATGCACACCATTCATGAGCATCCAGTGCAGGAGGCAGGCCGTGGGACTCTCCATGTTCAGGATGCTTGGGCTAGGGTATTAGACTTATCTTCTTGTTTCTTCTCCTTATGGCTCCTTAGTCCTTTCCCTTCAAACCAGATTGGGCCAAAACTCATCAACAGTAGAAAAGATTGTGCCAGTTCAAAGTGTTATACACTATGAGATTTACAGCTAACCAGTCCATCCTCCTAAAAGATGATTAAACAAGTTGTAGGTCAACTGAAATGAGAGATCAACACAAATTTTATAAGGTTTAGAAAACTTGACCAAGGAGGAAGGGGCAGGAACCTGGACTTTCTTTATCTAGTGATGCCTTTTCCTGGTCTTAAAATTAAGAGAGCTAAACACAGTTAAGAGGGAAAAGGGTTTTTACCTCCGTATTTATTTAAGGATCCTCAGGTGCGCCAAAATGCACATCGAAATGCACCCCGAAATGCCCACCGGAAAAATGGCCACACACGATGTAATGTGTATACAATTATATACCTTGCAAAAATTAGCATATCTATCAAAGATTCCCCAATGAGGGACTCCAGCAAGACCCCCATCTGAGGAACCTTCCCCCTGGATGGGCCTATCTTTGTTTACAGAATGTGTTCTAGAGAGAACCTTGGTGTCTGGGGTTTCCAGAATATTTGGTCTCTTGGCTTAATGGGGTATTGAGTCTAAGGGAAGTTATCAAACTTAAAGAATTATAACTATGTAGGCTAAAAACACTAAGAATACATAAAAGCTACATAAAAGAGTATATAAAAGGGGTATAAAAGAAAAAGCAAAAAATCATCATGGCATCACTAGGAAAGAGAAGGCATTGTAGCTATATGAAAAGCATTATCCACTACTACTCTCTTCTTACACAGAAGAGAGTTAACTGTACTTAGAACCTCGTGCAGACAGACGAACAAAATGTTCCTGAAATTCAGGCTACAGAAGTCCAGCGGCAGGATTATCACGGCATCCATGTCCTGCTGCTATGCATTTCTAAGAAGCCTCTGCTAATGGCCACGGCTACGTAGAGATGCTAGGGCAGCTGAGCCTTTGGTCTCAGCAGCATAGTCATGCTTATCTTCTTAAATCCACTTAATTTTCAGCAGAGAAGGTTTATGAAAAATTTTCTACTTGTGAGGGTAGTTAAGTGCCAAAAGAGGCCACTAAGGAGACTGTGAAATCTTCATCATTAGAGATTTTAAAGGACAGATTACACAAACAGCTGTCAAAGGCAGCTCAGACATACATGTTCCTGACTTCAAGCAGAGGGGTGGAAAAGGAGACCTCCTGGGACCTGGGTCTTGGATTCTGCCCCTCTTTTGCACAGCTCCAGCCATAAGCAGTACACTTGGATGTCTTCTTCCAGTGACACTTCCCACCACTGGTGGATCCACCAGCTGTATAGCACTGCTGTCCAACACCTCTCTCCAGCATAACACACCACCCAAGGCAGAGAGATGTATGTGGGGTATGGCCCTGTCCAGTTACTCCGTAGGGATCACACTTAGCAGGCTGAAGTTAAAGAAGTTTAGGAGCTGCTGAGCTGGGGACTGGGCCACCAATTTCCAGCCTCATTGCTGAGGAAGAGCAATGGTTTAAAGCCAGATTTGCCTTCACATGTGTTCCAAGGACAAGTACAGCCGACCTGGCCGAGCACACTGGAGAATGCAGGCCAGTGGCAGGAGCCATTCCCTGAAGGCCTGGAAGAAGGGTTGCCTATGCAGCTTCCCTCCCTTCGTTTGCTTCCCTGTACATGGCTGACAGCTTGCAAACTGGCAGCAACCCAGACAGCGGAGGGGAAGACACACACATTCACCCTCGCACGTGCTCACTTCTACAAACCATCATGTTGGGAGTCCTTAATTCTCATCTCTCCAAACCCAGCTCACCAACAAAGCAAGTATTTTGTCCTATAGGAGAACTCCTAGTCCAGCAAAATTACAGGTTGTTTGGCAGCATGAAACAGGTTGTGGCTGCATACTCTGCACATGGCTCGCATTTGTGCCATTGGTCTGTGGTTTTCAGGGAGCAACTGTTGTGCAGTGACAAAAACGCAAAGAAAGAAGGGAAAGAAACCAAATATTTACAGGAGAAAAAGTGATTCTACCCCACATGGTACAAATTTAGGGATGCATTGTAGCTACATTATGTGCGTATAGCTACTGAAACAGTTTCCAACAGAATGTTTACACTGTTGTCTGGAAGCATATTGTTTGCCTACTTTTCAAAGCCAATTTATATGCAGCACACATCGCAGCATGCACGAAAATTCAGACAAAAACACAGATGCATGTAACAATCTCTGGCCAGCTCTTGTTGTTCCTCATTGGTCCTTTCTCAGAAGTACCTAGGAAAAAGGAGGAAGGTAGCAACCCATTGTGCTGGGTGCTGTAGTACCCCAAGCTTAAAGGCAGGTATTTTGCTTGAGGAACATGCAGTCTCTGTTTAAGACAAGATATAACAAGCGAATGTAGCAGAGAGTGAGGGGGTGACATACGGGAATGAATAATAAGAGAGTTTATGTGTGCCAGCTTTATGCGCTCGTGTGCCAGCTAATTGAATACACGATGCATATAAATACCAGTCTCCTGCTGAAGGCAACAAGTTAACTTAGCCAGTTAGCAATTTATCAGGAGCTTCACAGAGAGATTAGTGAGAAATCTGAAGGAGTCCAGGGAAGGGCATCCCAGAGAAAAGTGTCAGGTGGGAAAAACAGAAGGGCATGTAACAAGGGAGCAGCAGGATGAAGGAGGTTGGCATTGTTGCATTGTTTAGGCAGCAAAGCAAGGAGGCTCGGGTAATTTGGCTGCTGAGAGGAAAGGATGTGAAAGTCCTGGATCAAAGAATAGAGCTTATATCTAACTTTTTAAAGAAATAGTGGGACCAAGGAGGACTGCAAAAGGCAAAAGAGGATTTCACTGCACCTGGAATAGACCAGGCAGAACAAGGTCAGTGAGTGTAGGAATGTCTGAGTGAAAAGGGCCAGAGTGCAACTTATGTCACTGCAGGCAAAAGCCCTCTCAAGAAACAGTGTAGAGCCACCAGACTAGTAAGAGTCCACGCTGGGAAGTATGGGGTAAGGTCTTCTCCACATCCAAGGAGGAAGGAAAGAAGGGAACACTCCCCAAACAAAGCAGAGGTATCACCAGCAACGGGAGAGGGGGCAGCAGGGACAGCAAGTGAAGCCTGCCCAAGGCTGTGTGCCATGGCCAGCTCAAGAACACACTTTAATTTTAACAGACAGCTCTACTGAACCACCTGCAGCAAAGACCTGAAAGGACAAGTCCAAGACAAGAAGTGAAAAGATGTATTACTCCCACTTCTCAAAGTGCTCCTTTGCAGAAGATCCCTCTCTCCCTACATGCCATCGATGCATGGATCAGAGCTGATCATGGATCTCCCACCCTAGGTGTCTTGAGATAGGAGTTGTGAAAACCACTCATCAGTGAAATTGCTCAGTCCCTGTACTGCAGTTCCCTGTGTCACCACACAGACACATATCCTCTCTACCTGCCTCTGTTGCAGGAACTATTTATGTTCAATATTGTTTATAGACCCCAAAACCTCCATGGGGAGATGCCAAGTCAATAGGCTAAGAGCCAAAATAAAGTCATTTTGTGCCTTTATTTTTTCTCCTTTTAAAAAGACAGTGATTTTTTACTACTCTGCAAAGCCTCTTGTTGACAGAAGCACTGTCAGTGCCCCAAGGGCACCTATATACCTCACTGCCCACCATGCCCACCCACTGTGGCTGCCCCCATCCTGCCCAGGACCCCACGTCAGCCCCCAGGGACATCAGCCCCTGACCAGTGATGCCACATCCAGCTCCCCACAACCCCGCCCTGCCCAGCCCAGCTGGCAGCAGCAGTGGGATGGTCCCTGGCTGCCAGGCTTGCCCTGACAGACCTGTGGGGAGTCCCCCCTGCACCCTGGCACCCACTGCCTGAGAAATATTAGCACGGGACAAAAATCAAAGGACAAGCTCAGCCTTGCCAGCACCAAAAGATCCTGACCCAGCCCCTCTACACAAGACATTTTAAAGTTTTGAAACTGCTGGGATGTTTCTGCTGTCCTTCTAGCGCTGAGCTACCAAGGTCCAACCCAGTTGTACTTTATCTTCTCTGCAGTGACGCTGAGTGGCACCCTGAAGAGATGGCTGCTGCCGCGATCTTCCCACCTCAGTGGTCACAGCTGGAGCCTGGTGCCAAGCCACACAGGGTCTGGGGCACACTGCAATTGAACATGGTGGGCAGCCAGAGCATCCCCACCTCCAGCTCACCATGGAAGCCTCCAGTCCAGGCCGAATGTGGTTTCCAAAGAGGAGAAAGCTGTCCCCAGCAATCATAGAACAACAGAATCACAGAATGGTTTGGGTTGGAAGGGACCTTAAAGACCTCCTAGTTCCAACCCCCATGCCATGGGCAGGGACACCTTCCACTAGACCAGGTTGCTCAGAGCTCCATCCAGCCTGACCTTGAACACTGCCAGGGATGGGGCACCCACAGCTTCTCTGGGCAACCTGTGCCAGCATCTTACCACCCTCACATAAAGAATTTCTTCCTAATACCTAACCTTAATCTACGTTTCTTCAGCCTAAATCCACTGAAACATTAAAGACATTGAAGGAAGGACTCGAGAACCACAGGCAACTCACCAGAATCTGTTACTTGCATGCTAACATCAACTCCCTTCTCAAGAGGTGGCGAGCTGAGGAGCCTCAAGGCCCATGCAGATGGCATTTCTTGATAATAAGTGGAGAGCTGCTCATCTTCCTTGACATACACACAGATGAAGAGGCAAAAAATATTTTTTGCAGTATTTTCTTCCTTTCTCAGCCAAATCCTTATTTGGTCTGTTATAGATTATTCACACAGCAGCCCTGCCTGTACTGCCTGATCTGATTACTGCACCAACGCCTCCATGGCTTTCAAATTCATTTCACAGGTTTCCAAGAAACAGATGCTGATACCTGATAAGTGGCAGCACCTGGATTCAAAACATGTTATCAGTTCATCTGCCTCCAATATCTTGAGTAACATCTCAGCTTGGCGGAGAAGTGTTGCCCTAACCAGATAACATATTTCAGTGCAGGGAAATAAAGCTCCCCTTCCATACTTGTTGACATACGGATTCACACCTTCGCGTTGTTCCCACTTAAGCACACAGAGCCAAAGTGAGTGCAGTGATCCTGTTTCAAATATTTGGTGCCCAGGCTTCCCGTTGCATCCCAGAAGTTACCTATTTGTCACAAGCAGCTTTAAATGGCTCTATAGAACAGCTGAGATTCTTTGAAATATTTTTTTATTAAAACAAAAGCAATCATTTGCATACATGTTGATTTTGATTATCAGAGGACACAGACACAGTTGCCTATGTAACAGAAGAAAATGAACCCCATGAACTGCTTTCTTCATCATTTCAGAGCTCTGAATTTCAGTGTTTTAGCTTGCTTTCTGACTATTGTTACAGACATTGTTACAGTGCACGTGTTCAGAAACTATCACACAATACCCATTAAAAAAAAATCAAAACCACATCATATATTCAACTAGTCTGAGCAGACTCATGTTTTCCACAAGACCTCTTACCTTGCTGTAAGACAGAATTACCCAGGGAACAAATTGGAGCCTAGACTAACGAGGCTCTCAGGAATCTAATTACAGAATGGCAAAAATGTTGAAAAGAGGCACATCAAATAACACGTCTGTTATTCTGTGGCAATGCATTATATACACCAAGAGCCACCCGTGGCCAATAAAGTCAATGAGAGGATTTGCATAAACTTAGAAGAGCATAAAGGAAAGGAAAACAGTGTTCTTTGCACTGCACTGGCTGGAAAATGCAGTACATAGCTAGATTGTAGTAAGACCATTCGTAAGTCCAGGTTTAGGCACACAGAATTAATAAGGGAAGCAGAGTGGGACAGCAGGGAAAATTGATGAAAACCATGCTGCCAGTTTTGCCTCCACAGGCAGTCCAATAGGGCAGTGTGGTATTGTGGCAGGCTGGGAGAGGGTTGAACTGCTTAGAGGCAGCTACGGGGCGGGGCCAGGAGCCACTATCCCACTGCATCACTGCTGTCGAGGGCAGTGAGCCCTGTCCCTTCCATAATGCCTTCTCTTCCCTTCCTGTGGTAGAACTTACACAGCAAAGTGCGTTTTTACACTCCCTCCTGAAGTCTTGAGCCAGACACTACTGCTTCCAACTCACAAATGGATTGCTGTCTTCCAACCAAGTCTACTTCCTAATCTGTTTTAATCCTTGAATTAATTTCTCTGAGGCCTCATTTCACTCTGATGAAGATCAGTGGAAATTCATTCTGTTTCTGAGTGCCTTGCCTGTGTTACTCTGACAAATGCAAATCAGTGGGTAATTAGCTTCTCGGTCACCAGATAGTCTGCGCCCAGCTATTTCTGCAAACAAAATGCACTAAATCTATGCACTGAATCTACCCCCAGAGTCAGGACAATTGTAAAGCACCAAGCACCAATAAAACACCAAGCAAAACCTAAAAAACCCCATAGGGCCAACTGCTGCCAGCAACATTAATGGTCAGAGTGGGCAATCCCTTTAAAGAGTGTAAGTATCTGTGTGACACCCCACACACAATACATCAGACCAGATGAACTCTGAACCGGCAGTAGCATTGTCTAAAGGCCTATTGGATCTCTCATATTGGCTGCTGCCAGTTTTATCACATCCTTGTGTCCCTGAGTACTAAGGCTGAAAGGTCACATCGTATGTTACAAGGTAACCATCACTGTAAACATACAGTTTCTGATCTGAGGGGCTATAATCAATACTGTGGATTGTATCCAACTTTTTATTCAGAATGATACTAATTCTACCTTCTTGGCCAGTACTTGTGTCATAGGTGTAGAAGATCTCCTCTTGCTTAGTGTTCAGTGGCCTTGTGGCGTAAAGAACACCACATAACATGAAAGCATTGGAAACAGATGGCTTGTACTGTCTCGTCTGCCAAGTATTTAGCACATCAAGTGTGGTCTCATTGAGTTTGCTAATCACAATGTTGCCCACGTCATTTTCAGTTGAATATATTACCCATAACCCACTTTCATCCACGGCAAAATCTATGTCCTGCCATGCTACGCCTGCGTAAGAGAAGCGGTTACCAATAGCAGCACCTGGAAGCTCCTTCCTCAAAACCTGCGTGTTTGTTCTTATATCGTGCTTCACCATATATCTCGAGCTATAAGCATGATAGTACAAATAATTTTTATAAAGGGCAGCACCGCTTCCTTCCCCATATGTTATCCTCCTTTCATACGTGTATTTGAACAGCAGCAAATCATCAAAGGAATTATAAATTCTGAAGTATTCTAAGTATCTCCCGTTTGTGTTCAATGGTGCAACCCAATAGACTTCCTTCTCTGGGTTAGAGGGATAGTAATCTCTACCCCAGGAACCGTATCTGTAGGAAAATCCTCTCCAGTTCAGCTTGGCGACATAGGGCTGGCTAACATTCATCGGCCCACGGTGAATGCAGGTACCTGTAATTAAAGAGAAAAAAAAACAAAACAAACAGGTCTTCCAAATGTCATTACTAGGAGAGAGGTTTTGCAGACTGTAGCCTCTAGGCTGTGTTTAGTGAGGAACAGCTTTGTGACCAAGCACAGACATAAATGCACAGCTTGAAGTGTAAAAGGCTCATTTAGGGCTAAAGTCAGCAACTGGATGGCACCCAGTGTTCCAAGTTGACCCAAAAACTTAGGAAAAAAAATAGAATACATATTATTACAGTTATTTGAAAGGGGAGATGGGGGATTAATTCACAGAAAATAAGTGCTCACTGTGCTGTTCCCTACAAGGGACAGATTTCTGTTTCTACCCATTTGAGGCAGGCCAGCCTGATGCATTAGGAAATCCCTTGGAAAATACAATTTCAGAAGCATTTTAGGTTATTTTCTACCTCAGTGGAACTGAAAGCATGGGAGATGGGGGGAAAAAAGAATGAGGAGCATCTGATTTCTGTGTATTTCACTGTGGAGGGGAAGAAAGCAGCAGCAGCAGCAGTAGTTCCAGAGTCACATTTCAGATTAGCATTCTGCTGTCAGAATCACAGCTTTACAACTGTGTGTCACAGCCACATGGTGCCTTCCACCTCAGGCCCTCAAAGAAATCTGCAGACAGTAACAATCACAGCCCAGGAAATGTAGATCGATATTACTCTGACTTTTCGTGTGGGGCGACTCTTTACAAAATATGACTTCAAGCTGAACCAGGACAGCTCTGTTTTACACAAATCAACTGCAAAACCATTTTCAGGATCATGGAAAAAATAATTTAAATGCAAGAAACAGTTTCCTTTTACTCATGCTGAATTAGTGACATTCTTGTCTCCTGATAAATTCTCAATATTGTAAGTAGGAAAAAACTTTCACTCAAAGTGTCCCTGGGCTTCTGATGAGTCTGAAGCTGCCACTGGCAAAAACCAGCATGCACTTTTTTAACATTAGCTTTTTGTATTACTGTCACAAAAGTGTCCCAGATTTTTCTCTGGGGTAATGGAGACAGAGATATCAAGTGGCTGGCACCAGCTCACAAACTTAGTGGTACTCCAGTGTTTCCCAGTTCACCTGGGTGTTCTAGCCACTAGATAGTCTTCCTTATTAAAGATGGAGTACAGTATGAATAGACCCAAGTCTCACATATCAATTAGTGATAAATTAATAGCCACAAAATTTGGTTGTTAATAATACCTCCCTCCACACAGGAACTCCATGCACTAACAGCTATGGTGCTGATGAAAGTCAAGATTATCTTTCAAGGTTTTAATACTTCGAGTGGGAACCATGTCGTGATTTCTTGCAGCTTCTATGACAAGGATGGCTCATAAGCTCAGTCATATGAAGGGATGTCTGGCATATAAATAAGCTCTGTCTCAGCACAAAGAAGAAAGAGAAATAACAGAGAAAGAATTATCTTTTGCCCTCAAAGCTGACCATCCCTAAGCATGGCCAGACAGTACTTATGGAGATGAACTGGAAACTCCTGAAACCACTGACAGAAAAGGTCTAGGAGACATTTTGTTCTCAAAGGCTCTGCAGTCTATCCCACAGAAAGAAGGAAAATTAGAGGCAGACCAATCTGAAGTATTCTACTTGGAAAAAGACTGGGAAACAAGATAATTGGTAAAAAAAATGCACAGTTGCAGATGCAGAGAAATCTTTTTCTGATCTGCTTTGCCCAGGAGAAAGGTGCAGTACCTGTGGGACCAGAAAACCTGTGTCCTGAATGTTAGTAGTGTCCAAGCACTGACACTTGTGCCGATGTGTAAAGTCGATTTGGGCAGTGAAGCTCTGCATGTCTCCCCCTTTCTCAAAAGGTACTATTTCCCTGCTTCTGCTACATAACACCTTCACTCCTCACAGTTTTGTACTGTCTTATGCTAGTGACTGTGACCTGAGGGACATGTCATCCACCTGCAGCCTCCTCTCAACATCTGTGAGGGAGGTGGGGAGCAGTTTTATACTCAATATAAATCACTACACTGAGATAAATCCCTGTGTCCCCAGGCCATGTTGGCAACGTCCTTGGGGTCAGTATTGCCCATGGGAGCAGTTCTTCCTCACTGAGTCTCCATCTGATGGCAGAGAAGGTGGCACGAATTGTAAACAATCCCATCTCCTCCCCCAGACCCTTTTGTGTCCGGGGTTTCTTGCAGCTGAAACGTGGCACGACCCTGGTTGAATGCTGCTTTCCTTCGTGCCACCAAGAATCCCTTCGAATCAGCATTCCTGGCTCGGAGCAGATGAGCATCTAAGCATTCACTTAAGTGCTTTACAAAGAACGAGGCCCTGGAGCAGAAACCTCATTTCCAAATATAGCACACAAGGCAGGCACTGCTGCATGGCTGGCCAGGCTGCATCTCTGGAAATGGCACGTAGCATGTCTAGTAACATGGCCTCAGCACTTGGCACAGCTACCAGCATTTGGAGGTGCTTACACCTCAGCTCATGCAAAGGAAGAAAGCTAAGGCAGCCAGTGCAAAATGGCTTGCAGCCTGCCAACTTCATAAATCAATCTGAACTGGCTTTTTCTCATATCTTGATTATGTATTGCTACCTCCGGCATGAGGACTTCTTTAAAGCTGGTGACATATTGAATATATTACTGTGCTTAAATCACAATAAACTTATCTCAGAACTAAATGGTAATTAAATGCTCTAAAACTCTTCATTTGTTTAAAAAAATATAGCACCAAAACTTGCAGGTAGTGAAGCACTGCTAAGCTCATCTGTATGCGACCTCAAATAATTTTTCATGTCATTAAGCAGAACACAATTCCAGATTTATTTTAATAATTCATACATTGTTTCATAAATAAAAAACAAACGTGTGTTCAGCAGAGAGACCTTTTTTTACAAAAGAAATAATAAATTATTATTTCTTCCCTTAAAGAGATCTCTCTGCTGAACACTTGTTTGGTTTTTATTTATGAAACAATGAATTATTAAAATAAAGTTAGAAGCGTGTTCCGTTTTAATGACATCAAAAATTGTCTGAGGTTCCTATAGAGTATGTGCTTGATTTTTATTTCCTTGAAAATTCTCCCATAATTTCTTTTCTTTTTTTTTACAAAAAACCTCTGTAGTAGTCGGGGGTGATCTGTCTTTCACACAGGTTCAGAAGAATTCATTGTTGTTGATTTAATTTAAACTTGCCTCACTGCCTAGATCTTGTGGGAAAAAAAATGCACAAAGGAAACAAAGTGTCATGTAATTTTGTAAATATTAGAAGGTACTTGAAATAAATCCATATTCATTATTCAAACTTTCAAGTTTTTAACTCCTTTCTCCATTGTTTTGGGCCATTGATACATGACGTCCTGGTATTTGTGCCTTCCTTTGTCTCATGCTTATGTAGCAAACAGACAAGGGAAGGACTAGCACAGGTCCATACACACATACTCGTCCCCACATAAAGAGCCAGTATCTCAGCTCAATTGTATAGTAATCCTTCTGATTCATCAGAAAAAGATTGTCAGGACTGAAGGGAGCCTGACTTGCTTGGCTAACAGACTGCAGAACTGAGCATGAGACACATCCTGCTTGGTCTTGCTTTACCCACTTCACTCCGAAGCACTGGCAGAGCACATCAGCTTCTTACTCCAACAATACGAGAAAACATTCCAGCAGCCTCCTCCCACCAAACAGTTGTATCTGACTGCAGGAGAGAAAGGACCACCCTTAGCCTATGCAGCCAAAGGTCACAAGACAAGGTGGGACCCACACTGAAAGGAGCTCCTATGAGGGGCATGGACGCCAGTACCAGGCTGGTGCTACATTCTCACACATGCTGCCAAGCACTAGATGTGCACCCTCCCCTCACATCCAGATGGGAGCTGTTACCAGCCTCACTAGGGCTTGAGATACCGAAGACAGAGCTCTAAAGGAAAGGCTCATCCTGGCTCCTACTGTCTCACTGACACAGGAAGGCCCGCAAAGACACTCCAGTGTTCCACCAGTATCATGGGGGACAGACACAGGCTTACAGCGGCATAAAAGAAGGCCTATGCTGGCAACATCTAAGAAGGGATGAGGTGGAGGGAGGGCTGGGTTTCATCTGACGTGCCTTAGGGCAACCACGCAACTGAGGTCCTTCAGCTCAGCTCCCTCCAATGCCAGTGACTGAACACATGTGTCTCCAGGGGCAGTTGAGGAAGTCCTGGGGAGGACAACAGGCCAGTTCTTTTCGGGTGGCTCTAGGCATATCTCTCTCTTTGTGTATGGATGCATTCAGTTCAAAACACAACCAAAAATATTCAGAAAACACAGACAGCTTGGGTCCATAGGAGGTAAAATACAAGCTGAGAGTGAAATCACTATAAGACTCCAAAAGGATTGCCTGAGTTTAAGCATTAGGCTACTCCAGGTATTCCTCCTGCTGAGACCTACTCACCAGTAGCTTGAAATCCTTAATTTGAGTGTATAAAATCCAGGGGAAAAAAAAAACAACATTGCTCCTTCTTTCCTTTCTTTCTATTTTGCCTTTGAATTTCATCTGACTCACTTCACCCTGCTTCCTCCCTCAGATCATTTCAGTGAGATGTAACACAGAATCTGCTGCAGAGTCCTCAAAGGACCATCCTGGGGTCTTTTCTCTCTATACCTACCCAATGAGGCCACATGAGATCAGTCCAAACGAAAATGAATAGATAAATATTTCTTCCCACTGGAGCGCCGAGGAGAGAGATGTCATGAACTGCTGCAGATAGGAAAGCCAGTGACAATGATGGGGATGACTACCTATATATCACACACTCAGACACACACCTCTCCAGTCAGAGGGGTAAGGCAAATGGAAACCAATGATTTCTTTCTGCTGTGTTGTTTGAGAACAGGCCTGCTCACTCCGAGAAACACAGCAGCAAAAGCCTTGGGGGACAGAGTCAGAGGGGCTGCGTACTACAGCAGTGCGAAGCAAGAAGCTTTAATTAAACTTGCATTTAGACTCATGATCTTAGACAGCTTGGGGATTAGCCAAGCTCTCTAGTTCATGCTGCCTTCCCAAAATATGCAGGATAGAGGATGAAGGGGGAAAGGAAAAGCAATCTGAAAACAGGACAAAGAGTCAGTTTAATACAAACATTATAAATATAATATGAACTAAAATCAGGGCAAGGCCAAGAGGTTTGGCAGGAATTCAGGGCATTCAAGCTTGCAGAGAAAACATATGGAAATTGTATTCAAACAAACAAATGGGTGCTAGAAAGCTCCAGAGGCCTAGGTGTGAGCATCCACACAGCACCTCCAAAATGACCAGCCCGGAAATGCAGCTCTCTCACATACTTGCTCCAACTTCCCGAGCAAAAACATCTTACTACTTCTATGTGTTTTCAGATACAGTCTGCAGGACGTGTAGTTGCTCTGCAAAGTCCTCTGCACAGATGATAGTTGGTGCCCACCAGTCACACAAAGTCCCAGTATGCTAGTCCTGTGTGGATTAGGAGGGATCTGAGCCTACGTAACACCTGCGTTATCTGTAGAGCTGGCATCTCCCAACACGAAGAAAACTTGCCAGCCTACAACAGTTTCTCTGCCAGTCCTTTGTGCCATCCTCAGAGACCACATTCACCCTAAAGGAGGCCATGTGATAATACACTCACACACATCCTCCAACCCCTCCCAGGTTCCTACCTCCGGACAGAAAAACTCACAAACACAAGAGTTGTCCTAAGCTGATGTCAGCGCTGGTAACTCTCTGGAAGTTGTTATATGGTAGGGTTTTGACCTTCTTCATTCCTTTCTGCTACAAGGCAGCGTTGGCGTGTGCAAAGGTGCCTGAGCTAGCTGGCACACCAGTCAGGAATAAGGCAATGCTAAATCAATACCATTTTGGTACCAGATAAAGTCTATCCATCTCCCTTCTGTGCCCTGAGAAACAATGCTGAATAAGTCTATTACAGTCACAATTCCATGCAAGTACACTTACCCATCCCAGAGCTACCATCCTGCTCTAGACATGAGTTGCCTATTCCTGCATGGAGCTGCACTGTGAAGTGTAGTCTCCCCTTTCCTACGAAGTGAAAGCTGCTATGTCACACAGACACGCCAACCACCGAGATGTAAAAGCAGCCCTCTCCTCCATCACTCATGGAAGGACACAGTATTCTTGTTCCAGAGCTCAGTACTTTCTCACCAAAACAAAAGCTTGCTGTAGGCTTGAAGAGAACGAGATTGTTTCTTTCCACACACCATCGCCCTCAATAAATCAGTGAGATGCCCTTCAAATGCTTCTAAAACATTGTGGAGTTTTTTTCATTGAAACATTTTAAGCCCTTCCTTAAGGAGCAGAGAAAGGCCTTGAGATTTTTAACTGCAGGTTTTTGTTTCAGATTTCTCTCCTGTCTGATTCCCAGACAAGGTGTTACTCATGCATTCTGTCAGAGAAACGCAGCAACTGCTTGCACTGCCATGAAGCCCTAAGGAGGGACTGCTCACCCCAAGGGAAGCTTGTATTCCTGCCTCTCACCTTTCCAATGAGATGTTTAAATTAGCTGACCCCAAGGTGATGACATGTAAATGCTGGTAGGTGCAAATTTGTGCTCCTTGAAAGCAGGACACCACTCCCCCTTTATTATGGGCTCCTCTAGCTAATTGTTAACCAGCTTATGTGAAAAAGCAAGATTCTTCCCCTGGGTATCGTATACAACACAGCACTTTTGCTCTTACAATACTCTGCCTAAAGGAACCCCTTGTGTATAAAACACTCAGGGGACCAACACGGTTTTAGAAATCCTCCTGTCTGTTAGCAAGTGGGATTCTTGACCTGGCATATCTAATCTAGTGTTTCCTAAATGTTTTGCTCCAGTATATCATATCTGACTCTCAAAATTTCTCAGACTATTATTCACTCACAATGTGTTTTTTCAAACTGAACACAATGTCAAGACAAAAGCTCTTTCAGTTACAAACTAATTACCACACGCCCCATAACCCTTAACACCATTATATGAACGGCACTCTGGGAGCCACTGAGTTATATTCAGGAGTTATATTCAGGCCCCAGAATATAACCTTTCCTAGTTAAGAAAACTATAAAATCTTAGTTCCATTGAAATCAGTAATACACCTCCCCCTTATTTCCGAGACCAGAATTTTTCCCCAAGTCTCTTGACCACCTGTTTTAGAGGAATCTTTTGCCTGTGAAGCAAAAGTAATCTAGATGCAAAGCTCCCTTCTGGACCTTGCATATCAACAGTTTTAATACATCAACAGTTGCTCACACATTTTTCAAGCAGCATTAGAACAACACTGCCATGACACAGGTGACTGTGACAGCAACTACTGAAAATCAAAGCTAGTTAGTAAAAAACATAGTTTTTACTAACTATGTAACAGGTAATTGTTCTGAAAAAAAAAAGAGAAGAGGGATTGAGATTTACTTTTCACACTAGAGGTAAGAGGAAGACTGCAACTTCTTCCAGCTGAAAACAGCTACTGTTTTTGTAAGAATTTGATTCCTGCCTTCATTTTCCTTTTGAACCATTGATGAAATATTAGAAGCTGTCTGCTCAATTTTCCAAGAGCTAAGGAGTATCATTACAACTGTATTTAATATCAACAAAGGGAAATCTCTGCATTTACAGTTTTAACCGTGTATTATATTATCCAACAGAAATGCTTACCTGGTGGGAAGTAAGGGGGTTGTGTAGTTTTGTTTGCATTCTCTTCACACTCTTTCAATCGATTCTGCAGAGACACAATTTGTCGACGAATTGCAAGGACATTGTTTTTGTCCAGTGATTCCAGTTCATTTACCAGTATAGTCAGATTTGTGATCTAGAGGGGGAGAAAAAGACAGCAAGTTTAACGTCAATGTTATTTTACAGATATTTGCAGGCAGCTTGATCAGGTCACAGAAGACACAACAGAAAAAGGTTCTAAGAAATATCCCTAAGAGTAGGCCTTATCCTCCTAGCCTCAGCTTGACATTTCCAGCAGAGTATGTGACCACAAGGATATGCTTTAAGATTAAGTTATATAACAGGATGCAAAAATACAGTGTTATTTTACACATAGTGTAAAAATATCCAGTAAGTCTTGGGCAAGTATTAGCTGTTAAACATAAAAAGTACTTATTCCAGCCTTACAAAAGTATCTGCAAATTTTATTTGCAAAGATAAATAGTGTTTCTAATCACCTGCTTGATGATCTAGAGGACAATGGAGCAAATGATATTTCAGGTTCCATCTGAAGTAATTATTCTCTCTAGGTGAGTGATTAACTACAATTTTGAAAATGTGATTTATAGTCTGCTGGGAAGGTGATAGTCTTTCCTACTTCTTGATTTCATATTGATTGGGCCACTGCTTTAGCAACCAGCAGCTAATTTTTTAATTATCTAAATTAAAGCATAGAGGCTTTCAAGCATGGGGGTCTGTAAATTAATATTTATTATAATAATTTAATCAGCTTCTGTGTTTAACACTATGAAGAACTTTTAACTTTCAGGCAGATATTTGTCAAAACCAGAGTGGTCTCCATTTGTTTTGGGGTTTCTTTACTTTTCCTCTATATCAAGGAATAAGATGTTAACACACTTAAGGTCAAGCTTTCCTTTAATTTATGCTGATGAAATGCTAAAATAATTCCACTGGCTGCAGTAGACACAGACTGCATTTCCTCAACCTAAACACTAAAGAGAGAATAGACTATCTGTGTATTTGAACCCTCTGTGGCTAATGAAGACCTTGGCAATACCTCCAAATATATTTGCTCAATGATGGCATTGCTTCCAATAAGGCTGGGCTTCAGCTGAGTGACCAGTCTCTCTAGGTCACTGATTTCCACCTTCAGTAGCTGGAAGTCCAGTTCTGTGTAAGATATACTACCCGACTCCACTTGCTGCACTCTGATGGTTAGATTGAGGATTTGCTGCTGATACAGTTCAATTCTTTTCGAGTACTCCCTAACCTGAAAGAAAGAATAAAGAGACACATATTCAAGTCCAGGTTAGCAAATAAGACAAGCCTGTCTGACATCCTTATTATATTTCTGAGTACTGTATGCATAGCTTCCACATACTTGCCATATATATTCTTCACATAAACAGCATAAATTAAATTCTCATCACATACATAAAAAAATATGAAATTTAACCCTCATTTATTGTTGGCAGTTTCACAAAATCCCCTCAGGAATGCCTGGGGATAAAGGAAGGCAGAATCTTACTCACAGTCTTCCATTTTTTTAATTCTTTGCCAATATTGTCTCTGTGAGCTAATTTTATCCTCATTATGCCAAGAACTTACATTGGTGAAAATTTTATTAGGAAATCTGCAGTGTATTATCTCTCAAAAGCAACCACAGAAGGCTGCAAAATGCAATAAAGAATTCCCAAGTTTTTCAACTTCATTTCCTATTAACTCTGAATCCAAGTAGGACTTTACCCTGTGTACATTTGAATTGTGTCAAACACTGGCAGAAGTGATTGGATGCTTGTCTTTGGGCAGGGGGAAAATATTTAAACACAGTGTTAAAAATAAAATCTGGTTTAAATGGAAGTGTTAAATATATGGCAGGCTTTAGCTGGAGTAATTTATATAGCAGTCTTTTCAGTCTTTGAACCATTAAGTAGTTGTCCAGATAAATATATTTTCACACATATATCTGCTGAGGTAAAGGTCACAGCACAAGCATTGTGATGCAGAATGTTAAGAATATTATATGGATTTGGGACTTCCCTTAGAAATGTTAGTTCCTTGAAATTTAACACTTTGGTAAAGTGTTTGGTAAAGGGACATAATTTCTCTCCTATATGCTTCATAGAAGCCCTGTCTCTTCTCCCTTAAATCAATATCATTATATCACAAAAGATAAGTAGGAATAAATATAAATAGTTTGTTGCACTAGCAACTTCATATTTATACCCTCAGATGGTATCTGTGCCTCTATCTGCAGCACTGTAATTTTCATAACTATTACTTCTTCAGCTGAAAGGCTTAGCCTACATCTTCTCAAGCATTCTTGCATTATCTTAACATTAAATAAAAATCAGTACTTTTTCCCATTGTCTCTGAAATCCTGCCACAGTTTGAAGACCACAGACTCCCTGTTCTTCTGTTCTGGCAGCAGCCCTTGAGACTGGGACAGAAAAAACCCCACATTTATCAAATAATTCCTCTCAGTCTTGACTGAATGCCTTGTGTACCCAAGAGGAGGTATGGGAATGGAAATTCATGCAGAGGATCCTTTAAGATCGTTAAGTTATTTGGTGATGTGGATTAAGGAGGAGAAGCATAAGAGTAAATCCTCCATATAATTATCAATAATGGCACAACTACACTGTAAATCTTAACCTACTACAAACACCCTGCATGGACATACATAATATACACCAAAACCAGGATGCTCAGTCCCATGTATTTAAATCTGAGTTTAAAACAGATCTTCTGTTCTAAAAGTGTGCAGCCAGGCTTTGAGCTGCTCAAAGCTGTCAAGTTCCCACAAGCTGTGGCAGAAGCATCCTGGCTCACAGCACTGGATGCTCTAGATCTCCCAGGTCAAGCCAGGATAACTTCAAGTTATTGACTGCAATTAAGAATCAAGAAATAACAACCTACAAAGACCTAGTTCCTTGTAACTGGCTGGCAACAGTGATAGCTGGGATTCCTTGTCCTTGCTGCCACCATCATCTGGTAGGGAACAGTAGGAAGAACCAAACAATGCTTTTGGAAAAGCCAGAGGTAGTTGGACCTCACACTTTAACTGATCACCAAAATCAGTTTGGAGCTGAAAGAGAACCTCAAAAAAAAATCATCTGGAAAAATTATTCAAAGGTAAATGTTTAAACTCTGTGTCTAGAGTTTGTACAACAACAAAAAAAGAAAGAATATATGATTACAACCTGAGAAGTATGAAACAAGTCCCTTTTTGAGCAAAATTACACTGCTGTGTGAAGCTATGTCTATCACAGAGGTATCTGGAAATCTGTCTACTTATTAATAACCCTTCTCACAGTAATACTGGTAATAATAATGCAATACAGACCAGATCTACAAACCACTGAAATAAATAGGCTGCTGGAATTAGTGATGGCTACTCATTAGTGAGAAACTTGTGAATCTGAAGTTTTCTCCAGGGTTTTCAGAGCCTGGACAAAATGCTGAGGGCTGGAACAAGGCATACATAGTTATTTCAGCCCTGACTGCAGAATGCTGCAAGACACAGACCTGAAGTTCTCCTCCCATATTAGAGGATTTTTACTCAGTCAAACATCTAGGTCATTTAAGGACATGTCAACACCATCCAGCAGAGTACAGCTGCGCCTGAACTAGCTCCATCACTCTGCAGTGCTCTGCACAGCCACACCAGCATCGCAGTGAACTTAAGCTAATAGCTCCCCTGGCGAATTATTGGACAAATAAAATTTTCTCAGCAGTGCTGCACTTAGAGGTCTATACTGCTTTTGCAGATAAATCCAGCACACATGTTAAGCATTGCAATGCTCTGTGTGGAGATTCCCACCTCCTCAGATCTGGTTTAGGAGTTTCTGCGGGTTAGAAATATCAGTTGAAAGAAGAACACGATGTTGCTCTGTTGATTGGCAGATAGATTTAAGCAGCTTGTAATCCCTGCTCTTCTACTGCATCTACCTGCTGGGGACTGGCTGTAGTCTCTTGACAGGCTGGCACAGAAATTCTGTGCATATCCTATATTTAGGGATACAGACCAGTAACTAGTACTGATTGCTGCTGCATTTGTCATAAAAGCCTAAAGTAGGGTATGATGAGTGCATAGGGCCTGGATTAGCCCTTTATGGGAAGAAAATGGAACCATGTGAGGTATATGTAAGGAAAAAAATCCTCAGTTTCAGTTTTTCCTCCTTCCAAGCGTTGTCACCTTCGTTTAATGGAAAGGGCAGGAAAAATCTGCAATGCTCATTTACTGTGTCATTTACCTGCAACTGGTATTTATCAAAACAGGTTTTGCAGCATGCAAGCAGACACTTCTCCAGCACACATTTGGGGACTATAGAAGGGGGAACAAAGGTGCAAGATGAAGATGTAAAAGAAAAAAATGTGGGAGGAATGAGGGAAGATAAGAAAAAAATTATAAACCCAGCAATTTTATAAAATCACTCAGCCCAGGACACTGGCTTCGGGCAGGCTTGACCTCTACAGAGCCATAAGAAGCAAGGCTGGCAGTCTGCCTTCTGAGATGGAGAAGAATTCCATTACAGGTTAACCTGTTTTTGAAAGGCAGGGGGCTTTTTCACTCCTGTTTCTGTTACGTGAGAATGTTGTGGCCATCGTGAGCCATGTTCTGAAAGGCACTTTCTCTCCTTGTGATCGTGTGCTGATCCACCCCTGCTACAGAAGTGTCCTCTCCCCTTTCCTATTGAGAGGAACAGCCAATTCCCACTTTGCTTTAAAAGGTTAATTTTCTTCTGTAATCATAATTATGCTGGCAAAGGTTGATATGACAGAGGAAAAATTAGTCTGGTATTTTCAGCCTACAGTTTGTACTCACTTGGCACATGAGAGCATCTCTTTATCTGCAAGCTTCCTTGCCTGCTGATTCTATAAAAGGACCCCCTTGCTTTTTGAATTAGCCAACAATCAGGCAAAAGGTTAATGATTCAATCAGGTTGTTTATCTGGGACTTCTAGCACATGGAAAGCATCCTTAAGAAGGTCCAATCCTGCAGCTCTTATCCAGGAAAAGTTCCCGTGATCTTCAAAGGGTATTTTAGAAGAGCAACAAAAGCATGGATTCTAAGAGTCAAAAAAGGAAGCATTCAGTAGAAATTCTCACTTCCATGGTGAGACTAGGTTATGTCTGAATGCAACTCCCTAGGAATTTGCTCAGGACCATTTCTAATAATGATCAGTATTGAAAGTTTGGGTTTCCTCCATTTCATTATTTCCTTGTCTCTATGAGTATTATCATGACTGAAGTAATATACAAGAGTGCATAAAGATTTTTTTCCACAATTGGAAGGGTAAAGAATTTTTGAGCATGGAGATTTATGCATCACAGGATCTGAGACTACTTGAGTTCAGATATAATAGGGCAATGCTGAACAACGCTATTCTTCCTTCAAAAAAAATAGACCATTATAACTGAGAAATCTTACACACATAAATTTACATCAAAATTCAATCTGTTCATTTCAATTTCTGACCTAAAGTGTCTCTTTGCCCATATCACACCAAAGTATATGTCACACTTCAGCTAGATGCATTGTAACACTGCTTGGCTGATTGGTCTCAACAGGATGAAACTCAGTGAAGCCTGAGTTAGGTCAAGAATTTTCACTGTCTGCAGCGAGAATTGCAAGTCGAGGTCAGTGTCTACACTGTGGTACACTGCTGGGGACAGAAGGGTGACAACAGTCACAGCAACTCACACCACTGGCAACCTAGACATTAAAGTCTTATAGGGTGGGGACTCAGCTTGCCCTGAATTTAGAGGTGAGTCTCAGGTAAAAATCTGGACACCTAATTTTAGGTATTTATGGTAACCTGTGTCTTTATATGGGCAAGATGTCTGAACTCATTAGAGATCTGAGGTTGTCCCCACAGAGAGGTCAAACAGCACTTGAGATGCTCAACGAATCTGCCTGGCACTAGCCTAAAGGAAACATGCACCATTCTGAGGAAAATGCCAGTAAGAGATACGTTACGCCATGGAAAATGACTGGGAAAGGTGGTACTCAAACACCTTGAAGAATCACGCCAATTTTTGGTTGGGACTTACACCCCTCAGTCCTGTCCCAGCGCAGTTACCTTCAAATGCTGGCACTGACCACAGTGGGAACAGTATGGGGGCCTGAAATCTCAGTGATTTTCATGGCTCACTAACCCTCAGCTGCACTTCCATGCTCCAAGGGATCAGGTAGCTCCTGTGCTCGGAGGCAGCAGGACTTATGTCAGTTTGCCCTTCATATGCCTGCTGACAGCTGAATGTGTTTCACTGTTAGCTCCAGTTCTTTCAAAACAAACTATTTGAACTGAAAGATCTTACCACAGGATCCTATGCCTGTTGTTGTGGGTTTTATGCACAACTTCTTATCTGTTCTTGATTATACCAGAGGAGGATTATGAATATTTATGATTAGAATTTATAATTTAATGCTTTGCCTTTTCTGCTGATTAATTCAAGGACACTTCATTTCTTAAGATGCTTGGTTTCCAAAGAAAACACTTTCTGCTGGACACCAAATCTGAATCCTGAATATTTAGCCACTATAAAAAGTCAAAGGCAGATTCCTGTCTTCACAGGCAGCTTCACCCAGTGCACTTCAGCATGTGTACATTTGCCCGAGTTCCTCAAAAAATGGATCTCAATTCATGCAACAAGCAGCCAAAGCAAGGTAAGGTGTGTTTGTCTTCAACAGAAATGCATAATTCAGCAGTCTCACTGCCACAGCTTCAGATGTTGACAAGAAAGATTTTTTTTTTTAATTTATTTATTTATTTTTCTCTGTGAGAGCAGAAGCAGTGAAGGGGCAAATATTCACCTACTTCTTCACTCCGGGCTGTGGTGACCTTTCTCCTCTTTCCCTTCACTGCCTTCTCACAATCTGGCTGGCTTGATACAAATAATAACACATGAAAGAGCAGGAGGCTTGGCTTCCTACAGCATCGTGTAGCAATCATAAACTAATAAAACTGAGCCAAGAGAGGAAAAACATAACCATTCTTCTAAAACATACCATATGTCTCTAGCTGAAATGGCCTAGAAAAGAGACCTGAGAATATTCAAATGTATGACACGTTATTACAATGTCGAAGATTGGAGATTTAACCACCTTTCTCCTTGTTCTCACAGAGCCCTCTTTCCATGTGTTTGAAAGACACACCACAGAAAAATGCTGAGTGCTGTACTTTTTCGTAGGCAACCATTTTCCAGAAAAGATGCAACTGTTGCTTTTAAGACAAAAGAACACCTTACTTTAGAAAGCTCTATCTCAAACTTCTGCGAGAGCGTTGTTGCTATAATTTCCAATTGCTCAACCTTCTGCACTGGAAAGGTGGTGTCCGGCAAGTACACAGAGCACTGACAGGTTCCCTCGTCATTCACAGAGCCGGACACATTGGCAAAGAACTGCAAAAACAAATTGGTAAGAAAAAAAGTGTTAATAATCTTTTCTGGAATCAGCACCTAATAATTTCTGGCAATAATATGAGTTGTGCCAATCATGAGATCAACAATTTCTTTACTCGTCATCTTTCACCTTTTTCTTCCAAGGAACTCAAAATATCTAGCAATTTTTATGACTCATCCTTACAAATCTCTCTAAAAATAGTTAAATATTGCTTTAAAGGTTTTACCATTGGAAAAACAGAGACATATAATAGTCCTTACTTTCCCAATCTTGTGGACAATGTTCCTAAGATAATGAAATAACTTTTCCAGCAGATAGAAAAGCAGGCAACAGCAGGAAAATAATAACGTAGTAAGTTAGGTCTTACAGCTACTATTCTGTTCATCTAAATTGGTCAAATCATTTAGTCATTTACATCCATAGAGAGGAAAGCACTGAAATAGAACTAGTAACAGGGAATGTTTTGAAAAGAAAAATCTTTCATTTGAAGATTTGAAGCCAGCCACAGCAAACAGACATGTGCATTTAATTATACACCACTGAAAGGTGATGAATTAAATATGTAGGTTTGGCCTATGGTAGAGATTCTTATTTTGCTACAAAATATTGCTCATAACACCCACACATCACAGCCTGCACATCCATCTTTGTGGGTAGTTGGCAAAGCTCTTGCCCATGAATCGCCTGTCCCTGTTGTCTGCAAGCTCACAGCGTCATCACTGAGCAACGCGCATGAGGCATGGAAAGGTCAGGGCTGGCACCTCCTGATCTTGCCATAATTTACAGCCAAGGCACACTGCATTCTATAAACACTGGGCTGAATACTGAGTATGTTCAGAACAGTTATTTTTTATTTGTACGCAAAATGTTTCCAATTCATAAACTTATCACGAATTTATTAATAAAGATATTTGATGTTACTTTAAAATATTCTGGCACACACTTCAATGCAGCTGCATATTTTAAAGCTACAAACTTGCTCTTTAAACACACTTCTTTCTATAATCTCTTCTCCTGCCTTGCAGAAATCCCAGTGTTATTCACATATTTTCTCTTTTTCTTTCCCTCTTAAAAATAAACAAGCAAACAACAAAACTATGTCCTGAGAGCTGACATTTCAGCACTTCTTCCCTTGCTTTTTCACAGTGGTTTCAACTAATGTCCTCACTGACAAACCAGCCCAGAACACACAGTGATGGCCAGCAGCAAAACTGTCTTGATCTGTGAGCCCAAAAAGAGAAGAGCAGCAAGCAGGAATGATCCCAGTTCACACTTCTGGCAACCTCTTCACTGCAGCCACAACAAACAGCATGCATCTCATTTTGAAAGAAAGCGTGGAAAGTAGTTTTATCTGTGTTATTCAAGCACCATGGGCCTTAAAACTTCACTCAGACTGCTGAAGACATTTAACATGAAAGGAAGTAGAGAAGTATCTCATGGCATTCCAGAATGTCCCAGCACATAACTTCCATTGATTTCTCTGCCAGGCAGGTTACCAAAGCACTTTTGAAAATCCCACTGAGAACACATTATGTCTAAGTTTCCAAGTGTTTTTGAAGATATGGCTATCAGTATGTAAATTACTATGAAAAATAAGTTCCTAAGTCACTTAGATATTTTCTACACCTCCGAGTCCTCAGCAGATGGGCATGGTTGGGATGGCAGGCAAGTTGCCCAGCAATAAAAAAACAAACAGACAGGAGAGACCAAAAGAAGAAATAAATGTGGCTTAGTGAGTATATGGGAACTTCCCTGAGACTGTTGCACACTGGCATGCTAATTTTTGTGTGGAAGGTATTGTATTCTGCTCCTTCTGTGTGTAACAGAATTAGGAGTACATGTACACAAGAGAGAGTATGCCATGCATTGTACAGCATAGCGTGTGCTATGCCTTTGTATGCATCATACACTCTGCAGTAAACTACAGTCTTGACTGTGTATACCAGTTTGTTTTCTGGACTCACCATGCCTATTGTGCTAAAAAAACCATTCATAAATGTATTCAGATATCTCCCAAACAACCTGGAATTCGTGCTTTTAACCTGCCTATGAAAAACAATCATTTTATTTTAACATTTGAGTTAGGAAGGAGCTTTGAGTTGAAGGAAGAGATTCACTGCAGTAAGTGCAGCCTATACTGAAGCCAACAGTTTCCCCAAAAGAGTAGACGGCCTGGGCAGACAGAACTGCTTCCATTCTTCCGCTGACATTACAAACATTGGGATCATGATGTTGACAAGACCAAGAAGCATTGTTTAGTTAAAAGCCCCCTGGGTCAATAAGCGCTTCAATCAAAATATAATACCAGGCAAATGACAACCATGTAACAAAAACGTCTTCCGTCATCCTGTAGAAAAATGCATGAGATAGACTGCTACTTTTGATGGAGTTGTATGGTTTTTAAAGTTTAATAATTTATACAGAATGCTTAAAAGAGAGCAAACTGTCCTAGCCTACAGCAAGGACTTGACAGCAACATTTCACTCTGCAAAATTAAGCTGTTACATATACATATTTGAAGCTATGAGAAATGTTCCTTTTCCACATCCCTTCAAATTAAGAAAGGGAGTAGGAGCGAGCAGTTACTCAGTTTTCTGAAAACCAGGAAATTTGTCACTGTAGCCTAGTGACAGTCACAGTTCTGAATCAACTATTTGCTCATCCTAAGACAAAGAATGAGATCCACAGAAAGCACACGACAGGGCCGCAGCAGGGACAGAAGCCACCTCGGCTGGGCAAAGAGATGGATAAAGTTTGGGTCTTGCTAATCAGACTCGGAAAGAGAATCCTGACTCCATTTAACTTTCTAAATGCTCTGCTGGAGCCAGAGACTCAACTCTGTCTCAGAAAAGGTGCTCCACACATCCCATATGCCCCACGGGGCTTACCTGGACATACAAAAAGATCTGCTGTGAAGCTGTCTACCACTGCCAACCTAATCCGGACCTGTGCTTCGGATGGACTCTGTTTTTGACTATAATTTGCAGGACCATACAGAGCAAGTGTGACCCATTGAATCTGCTCCAAAGTGAACATGTTATTAAACAGTCACTGATGGGGAGAGGGAAAGAAACCAAACCCTGAAATCTGCAGGCTATGGACTCATGTACCAGAAGGCACAGAAAAAACATTCAGGTCCTTCTTGCATCAAATAGCTGATAATATTTTTAACTAGGTAAGAACAGGGAGAATCAAGATTTTCTCACTCCCAGCAACCACAAGTGGGCACTCCTCAGAAGATACTTTCAAGGCCCTGTTCTAGTTTATGAGAGAAGACTTCCTCCAGGGAGGAACTGTTTGTCACACTGGCATCAGGCCCCCTCTGTTCCATGTCTGGGGTCCAGTTGAGTAGTTACAATGTTAATGCCAAAGTTTTGGATCTGACTTAAGGCACTGAATGACACGGTAACAGTAGTGATGATTTTGGAGATTCACCACTTCCTGAAGTACTGCATGCACAACACATAAATGCTTTCTCCAGGCAGCACAAGTGGCTTACCTGTATCAGAGCTAAGTCACTAAGTGACTGAGTAGCATTTAAATAATGAGACACAAGTTCCTCAATTTTGTCTTTTCTGGACTATATTGAAGAATAGTAATGGTTATACCTTTGGGGGAGTCAGCAGTTTGCCATTCACATTCCCAGGCTGCGTCAGATATGGAAGAATGGTACTGAGATGAGCAGTCTGAAAAGCAAAGACATTTTTAGTGTGATTTCCTGCATATGGCACCATCCCTTCCCCACCAGTTAGCCCCCATCCTGCAGCTCCAAAGCACTTTGATTTTATTATGGGAGCTATCCCAAGCAACAGTAAAATTTCTGATCTGCTGCCTAGGCGACAGTTTCCCTGGGCACAATGTCACTTCACAGACACTTCTTGAAGAAAGGCTCTGTGCGACCAGAGCAAGGCAGGGGACACTCAGCCTGTCCAGGAGGTGTGAGCTGAGGCTGTGACAGGCAGTCCTGGCAGATTGCATGGCAGTCTAAAAGGACAGTGCCGTGCCCCTCTGCCCTAAATCCAGAGAATAGAGTCCTCCCAGCAGGGATGTCCCCTCCTCACCACCCAGCTCATGCTCCAGCCTCTAAGCAGACGACTCGCTGCCCCTTTCACACCAAGCTGTCAGGCTGTGAGCTGTGATGGCTGGGGAAAATGTCCCACTCTGCTACTAGCACCACGGAGGTGACAGCATCTGACCGTGGAGAGGGAGCGCTGGGAGAAGACACCACACTGCCAAGGATACAGCCAGATGCACCTTGGGAGCCTTTTATGCAGTAAGACTAAATACATCCCCTTTAACTTCCATCTGTGGCTGCCGCCTGCCTTCCTGCCACAGCAAGGACAGTGGCTGTCACCCTGGCACCGTACTGGGGGTTACCACATCCCCACACAGTGTGAAGAGCACGGTGCATTCCCAGCACAGTCACCCATCTCATCAAAACCTGTGGCAAACTGGGAATTGGGGCAAGACACCCTCAATGTCAAATGGTGCAACAGACGGAGCATCAAATGGGCTTCCCCTGCAACAGGACACTCACCGCTGGGTCTTCCTGCATTTCCCAAACCCCAGCTGGAACCCTGCTCCTGAGCCAGGGAGTGGTGGGGAAATCCAAATGGCCGGCAAAGGGCAGCTCTATTAAGTGGCAGAGTGTAAACAAGCTTTGTGGGACAATTTGTCAGATGAACCCTCTTGAACAGGCACTTGTGTGCTCATACAATTACACTGAAAATGATGGGCAGCTGGCAGCAATTAACAGTGTTAGGGCAGAGCATCACAAATTGTGCAAATTACACAAACTGAGGACTAGCTTAAAGCTAAGCAGACTAAGGAGGAATTTCTCCCCTATTAAGCTTTCTACACTCAGCTTATCAACATATATTTACGCCTCCATCTTGAATTTTGCAACTTTTCAGTCCTTGAGCAGATAAAAGCACCTTCCAGGGAGGTGCTAACTTCACTGCCTGCATCCACAACACTCCCAAACTTTAAAAAATGTAACTAGAGGTGCACAGGACTTTTCTGGTTGGTGACTAAACCAGATAAATCAGAAAGAATTATTGGGAGCCAAAATGTTTTCTCCCCAAATTTTATCTAATGAATACCAAAAGGCAGTCATTTTTGCTCAAACAAAACCAAAATGCTTTGCTTCATTTGAAAAAGTTCTTAAGCTATTCACAAACGTTTTTTTCTAAAAATTGAGCCCCATTTTAATTTTTTTTAAAAAATTCAAAAGACAGTACGAAATCAAAACTATCTTTCACTTATATAATTTTTTACTTTAAAAAAAACATTTTTCAAAGTTTTCTCCCTTCCCCCCGAATTTGATGTAGCTTTTGTTTGGGGATTATTGTGGGTTTTCTTCTGATTGATTTGGTCTGCTTTGAATTTCTCTCTTGCCCAAACAGATACAGATTTTTAGGGAAGAGGGAGAGCACCCAACAATAACCAACCAATATGGCTTTCATGTGCCTGGTCACAGAGAATGACAGCAATCATGCAACTGGGAAAGCTCCCACCTCCCAGCTCCTTCCACATCAAAGATGTGGATCTGTTTCTGCTATAAGCCCTTGCTAATTAATTAGAAGCTACACAGAACATTTAATATCCACTCAGATCCTCACTGGGAGTTGCACTCATCTAACCAAAGGCAGAATTTGACTCTGACTTTAAACCTGTGCCTCAGTTTTGCATTTATTACCCAGTCCCCTATACATTAGTTGGGGGGAGGATGGAGGAATAATTTAAACTTTCTCCATGCAGAGATCTCAACATTTGTCTAATAATTTTCCAGTAACCTTACAATAATTTTCAGCAATCTAAACTATGTGAGAAGACAAGAAGGCACCAAAGCTCAGGTTATGAGACCCCATCATACCTCTGGTGCCGCTGCTGTCGTCCCAGCCAGAGCACTCATGCTCTGCATGAGGAGAAGCACAGCCACCTGTGTGTGCTTCATCTTCTCAGCCAGCAGATGTGTCAGCAAAGGGAGAAAGGATGTCTTTTATACTGGAGTCTGGGGATTTCCCCAACCAAACCTCAAGGAACTTGCATGATATTTTTACAGTTTTTGGGTAAGTGAGGTCATAAACTCATATAATAACCAAATTACTAATGTACAAAGAACACATAAGTTACCGTCATAAATTAACTGTGTCCAGTTTTCTAACAGGAAACCTTTCCCATGGGGTACAGTATCTGATCTTAATCTTGGTTCTATAGAACATCAGGTGCTCATTTGCTACGAGAGGTAAACAGACATTCCCCTTACAGTGACTGAATCATAAAAATTCTTGTAGATTCTTTGAAGATTCCGTCGAAGTTTTGAAGACAATACAGGTCTTTGTGGTATTTATTACTTCTTATATGTACAGAGAAGAGCAGGTCAAGCTAGAGTGCTCACACACCAGAACCACGTTTCCCTTTTCCCAAAGGCCAACAGACCTTTGCCAGTAAGTAAAATACACAGAGGTCTCTACAGCTTTTCAGTTCCCTTGGTTCTCACATAGCACAGGTGGGACACTGACTACCTCCCATTTCATTCCCAGCAGGTTTGTGTGTCATGTATTAACACTATGTGCCCATTAATGCTTACTTGGGCATTAGCACTGTGTACCCACCAATGCTTACTCACCTGCTCTCTTCTCATGGAGTTGCATTCCACCTGACCACAATGATTCACTGTCCTGTCTCTAGAGCACTGATCCAGAGAAATGAAAAAAGGTCACACATAATTAGCGTGGCCCCCACTCTCCCCAGCTGTGCCACACCGTTGCATGAGAGGCAGTGAGCTGCCTGCAGTTCCCACAGCACCCAACCCACCGTGGGAATTCCCCACTCCCAACAAGCTACTGCCCTAGTAGAGTCAGCTGCAAGCCTCCACCTGTGCCGGAGAAATTAAAATTTCTCTCCCAAGTTCTTTGGATCACTGGGAAAACGAGCTTGGTGTTTGGAGGGAAGGATCTAGCTGGGACTAAGGGAATGGCTGTATCTATGCGCTTGTAAAAGTCAAGAAGTCTCTAGACCAAAACATGACCATGACGAAAACATCATTTTCCTTTTCCTTCTTCGTTCTGTCAGGCTTAGTTCTTCTATGAGTCAGCAACAAAAGGCTGTAGCTGTGCCTAAGTGGAGAAAGTGGTTAGGAGACCCTTATTCCTTTCCAGTGTTGGTGGGCAGAGGTCACGGCAGGAGCAGCAGTACTGAGCAGCAGCGCTGCCTCATACAAAACTCATCTCCCTGGTGAGGAACTCTTAAGGGTTCCTTGAATTACCATAGCACTCTCAGCTCCAGGTGGCAATGGGAAAGCTGAGGCTTACGGCAAATCCACACTAGAAAACTCTTGAGAGAAGTCATGTCCATTGGGGTAACATGTTTTTAACCACAGCTTTGCATAAGCATAAGCTTCCTGACATATTCACAACGCTGGCAGCAGCATCTTGCAGGGTAAGGATATAATAATTTCCTGCAAAGACATTTTTTCACAGCAGAAGCTGCATCTCTACTGGAGGATTTCATGGCTAATAATTCAATGTAAGATAGACAAGACCTGGAAGGCATGTGATAATGTGTAAGTAAAAAGAACCACAGCCATGCTGGTACAGCAAGAAAATGAATCCAGGCTTCTTCCTCTCAGGTTACAGTGGTGTGCTTTCCTGGGTAAATCACAGTGCTGTCAAGGGAACAGAGAGACTGGTGCTGTAAGTACAGTCAGGGCTAAAGCCCTGAGCTCCAAGAGAAGCAAACTGGCCCCTGTCAGAGCAGCTGACAGCTGTGAAATATCCTTTGCACTATAAGAAAACCTCTTTGGCCACACCAGAGCGGAGTTCAGGTGCAAACCAGCACATACATGTTGCAGACAACTGGTAAGCCTATGCTGGCCAAGTTACCTCTACTCTCAGGCTGAGATATCCTGATATTGCATAATTGTCACATTCTTCCCAGATTTTTTTTTTCTTTTGAGCGAACCAACTGATCTCCATGCAAAACCAGGGGAAATCCTGGAAACAAATCACTCCCAAAAGGTGTCATGGATTAGGATTTGTTCCTTATCAGCCCAGCCTGGTCCTAACCAGCCCTCCAACTCCTGACATAAGCCCTTCTATCACATCTCTTGTTATGGAAATACCACCCTGGTAGGCTTCAACCCATGGCTCAGGTTATTTTTCATGGTCCAAACAAAAAGAAAGCCCTATACCAAAAAGACCCACACAAACTCATATAGAAAATAATGGTCACATCTTAGCCCCAAAGGGCCCAGAAGAGATCTAAAAGGAAAAGTGTTTAATCATGTGGATACATGGGAAACCACCAGGCTGTTGTAAGGGAACAAACAGGCCACTTTTCCTGAGGACCAGGCATTATTCCCGGGGGTGAATGCATTTAGCAGGATAGATGATGCAGCAAGGGAAAGCACAACACAGACATGCAGGTAAATCGAGCTGACAGTAGAGATGCATCTGTATACATGACGACTCCAGATGAGTAGCATGCTCCTTGCCCCATGCATGCAACAACTCCTTGGCAGCCTTCAAACTGCCAGAAGGCAGCTGCCCGTGGCACCTACAAACCCACTGGCCTTGCCAAGGCACCACGAGTCCTGCTGGCTACAGAGAGGGCAACTCTGCAGCACACGTGGCCACACTCGCACGCTCCGCTGTACGGGAAGAAAGTGAAATTTTGTAGGCAGCTTTGTGCTGTCAGCATAGGCAGCCTCCGAGTTTGGAGCCTGATATCTAATCAGGAGTAAAACCTGTTTTCTGAGCATAACAGTGAGTCTCTGTTCCTTCCAGAGGCTGGGACTGCAAATCACCCACAAAGCATAAAAGTTTCTCAACGGTTTTTCTTTTATGTTTAAAAGGCAGTTCCGAGATAGGAAGCAAATATTAGCTAAGTAATGATAGTTGATCAGTTGCTTTGGCTGTTTCCGCAGTATTTGTGTTTGCACATGACCTCACAGAGACAATGGGGATCTACATTTTTATTCCTAATTCAAGGGTAATTAATGCTAAACAAAAACACTTTCTCTGGATCTGTGTAGAACTATTAATCTGAAAAAAACCCATACATTTTCTACATTTTAGAGGAGAGAAACCTTAGTTATATGTCATACAGGAACGTTGGAATACTTAGGAATTTCCACTTGGGAAAACAGGGAAATATAAGGATTTTCTCTTTGTAGAGCTGCACCCTCACCAGTACTTCCTTGTTTGCAACAGTCCTAGTGGGCAATTCAGGGTAAAGTCCCTTCTTTTGCAACAGACCTTGTCTTTGATTTCAGTGGGAGCTATACAACAAAATGCCTTTGCAAAAAGCACACTAATATCTCTCAGACACTTGTTCAGCAGAGCCCTTCTCAAACCCAGCCTAACTTAACCACTTCTTTTATTACAGCACAGATTATCACAATCATTATTCAGCAGAGAGATAGGTGATTCCTATAATCTGCTCTCTAAAGCTGATGGCTCGATCCAAAGTCACAGGAGTCAAATATTACTCGATCATGCGTGGTGGTATAAAAGTAAGCTTTACATCTCAGTTTCCCACCAGCATTTGGAAAAGATAGTATTTCCCTGCCTCAGAGCCATGTTTTGCAATTGTATGCATTAACAAGAATAAGAGACATTCAACTATGGGAGAACAGCCACCACATTAAACATGCAAAAATACAGGCAAAAAAAAAAGATATTACTTGTCTTGGTTTAGTAGGCCAATAGCAGGATGAATTGAATGTAGGTTATGTATCTTGGTGGTTCAATCTATCAAGTAATCACCCACAAATATATTTTTCCTAGCTGATGTCACAGTTTCAAATTCCCTCTGCATTGTTCAGTACATTCCCAGGACAGGTGTATGACCTGCACTTTCTTAAAACAAGAAAATAAAAATCAGTGGATCCAAAGTGGGATATAGTACCTCACCGTGCTAACTTGGCAGAATGGTTCAGACAGAAAGTACTGCACTGCACATTACATTTTGCAAGTCTAATGCAAAAGCATTTCTACTGTTTGCCTGCAGACGCGATAAGACTCCGAGCCTGGTGGAATCAGCATTTCAGTGCATGTCGTCCAGTACCCTCTATACTGTGGATTTAGCAAAGCTTGCCTAAAGCTTGTTAAATCCCTCCTCCCACCAAACTACATATTCCTGAAGTAAAGCCAAAAATATGGAGAAAATATTAATTCAAATTCATCCTATGATAAAAGAACATAGCAGCTAATATTCCTTTTTATTTTCTGAAGGTGTTTCTTTCTGAAAATAATGAGTCTGGTCTTCTTTGATTATAGGATCATCCTGCAGTGAAATAAGGAGGTTAGGGGGGTCAGCTCTGTTCGGTAAGGTGCTGTGGAACGATTGTCATCATGAAATCCATCTATTTCATGATACCAACATTCGACATAGACCTGTTCTACTCTGCTAATCCCTTTACAAATTGCTTGCACTTTTTCCCTCTCCAAGTGATTCACATTCTCATGCAATATATTTTGGTGTCATCTATCATAAAGCTCATCTATTTGGCAGACATTATGCAAATACTTTCATTTAATCCCTTTATCAGTAGAATGTCAGGTTAGTGTTTTAAAAAACATCCCTCTGGGCCATGTTCAAAATAAGAAAGTGTATGGGAAATATTAACACCTAGTTTAAAAATTGTGTTAGTAAGGGTGAGCCTCAATTTTCTGAGACTGTAGGAAAGCAGCATCTTCCTGCAGCAGAATGAGAAACTGAGTAGAATTTGCAGAAAGGGTGAAATTTCCTTTACACCTTTAAAAATGCCGCTGACACCAACCGGGCTGATTGAACCACCAAAAATGAAAGAAAAAAGAATTATCCGTAATGTCAAAAAAGAAAGACCTTCACTAAGAAAGACATAAGACCAAGACAACAGCAGCTGAGGTACCATCAGCCAGAAGGATGAGAGATTATTAGTCACAGATTCCATGGCTTGGCAGGAGAGCTTGTTACCCTGAAACAAAGCAACCCAGAGACTCTTGGATATATGAACTGAGTCTAACCATAATGTGCCTGAGTTCAAAGCCAAAAGATATCAAGCAAGAATAGTCCTGGTCTGGAAGAACAGGAAGACAACAGGCAGAAGGGAGAGTGGATGGCAAAATGGTAAAAGCATACATGAAAACTGGCATATTTTGTTAGAGAACATCAGAATGCATAAAAAGCAAAATCTAGAAGAGGAGTATAAGGATGTACATAAGAAACACTGACAGCAGTACCAAAATATGCTGGGGTGGTGAGTGAGAATCAATTCCCATTCAAGGACACTTAAGAAGAAATAACAACTTCCTTAGAAGAAACGAGAGCAACCCCAGAGAACAGGGTACATTCATACAGCATGGCAAAGGAAGGCAGAAGAAAACATCCAGGAGAAGGAGCGTTAGAGGACAGTTTGGTTACGAAAGAAGTACACTGCTGCCTTGGGATTACAATAGATTTTCATGGACAGCTAGACACATGTATAAAGGCAGGAGAAACCTGCATGCAAATTTTTTTAAAGAAGGAGGAATAATTGCTTAACAATAACCTGGGGCAATGACAAGGCAGGGGACATGTTATTGCTGACAACAGAAAACTGCTCCTTCAAAAGGCATCTTGGAAACCAACCTAGCATGACGTTGGAAGGAATTATTTACTTTGGTATTATATTGTGGATAAATAATTTTCAGAAGTAAAAGTTGACACACAATTAGGAAAGACCTCAAACCAATAATGGTTGTCTTCTCATCTGAGCAGCTATTTGTCTAGCACTTCAGAACACTACAGTTCAGACTCCCAGAGTCTTGCATTTATTTCTGTCCCTTCCCCCTAAAAGTGTATCCAATTATGAGAATATTTACTCCCTGAGAAAAACTTGTCCTTCATACACGTCCCAGTCCCAAGGAACAGAGGAACGTGGCCTGGATGTGGTCTGAGTCATTAATATGAACCCAAACACTTACAGGCACCTATATAATAAAGACTTAATACAGAAAGGTCCTTGAAACATCTGTTCCACATACCACCATATCACAAGTCCCAACAAAAATAAGATCTTTATTAAAAAAGCAAAAACCATTTCTCTAATGCCTGCACATGCCTGTGGCTGGTGAATATAAATGCAGCCACTTGGCCACAGGGAAAAGGCTCCCAGATGCTTTTTATGGCTTTGCACATTGCAGACAAACTGCTGCCTTTGTCAAGTTGCAGAGCAGCACCAGCCTTATGCACCAGCAGCGCTGGCTGCTCTGCAAACAAGGAATGTGGCTAGCCCAGCCTATAGGTAGCAAGTGTTTAGTAATCCCTTGATTAAAAGTGCATACACCTCGATGTGCAGAGTTAAGGGACAAGAAAGAAAAAGAATCTTCTTCCCCACAATAATCCCATGTCTGAAAGCTGTGGCACTCTCCTTCCTCTTTCTACCCATTTTGAATCTCAGATCAGGGTTGTCTTGACCAGCCTAAGGAGGTAATGAGAGAAATGTGTATTCATGATAGCTCTATGAATACTTTCCTTCTCAAAGATACGAAGAGAATCTCTTCCCTCTCTATGGGCCAAACAATTCAAAGTGTTCAATCACACCAAAAACACTGATGACCATTTTCTCTTCAATTGGCAAAATTTTCTGGGCTTGGCGTGGTTGCAAAAAAAGACCCTCCTTCAGGTCTTCATCTTCAGCCAGATATCACAATGAAGGGCACATTGAAAATATGTGCTCTGGAATAAGAGATGAGGAAACCTATAGACTATCAGCTGGATACCGCCGCAGCTTTATTTAGCCTTTAGCATTGTGAATATTTTCACATTAATATTAGATATCCCTAAAGAGGCCTGTAGCATGTATTTCAAAGGCCTCATTGATCCCAGGCAAGGAGAATATTCTCATCCCTCTCCTGTGGCATGCACACAAAAGTTAAACTGATCCTACACCTACTCACTCAGCCTCGTTGGAGCATTGCATCATCATGGCATTGTTACATCCAGGATCAAGGTGTGGCCACTGTATCTTCAAACTGCCCAACACTGCGTGGCACAGGTCTGATCCACTCATGTCGGACAGGCTGTACAGGGGCTTGGCTGTGAACAAATAGACCAGACCAGCAGCTATTCACTTGAGCAGTCCCTTTGTTTCAGCCACATTCATCACTCAGGGAAAAGAAAGCTCACACCCAGATAACACTTGACCCTGGAAAATAAAGTCATCATTTGGTTTTATAAGCTATTCAAATGTTCTATTCTGCAGTACCTGTAGACATGGACAGGTGTGCTTTGGGCTTTGCAATGGACACAATGATCCATTCTGACCAGATACATAATTTGCATAATGGTAACTGCAAGCAATGCCAAAGCAGCCTTGGACTCCCAGAAATAAAGAGATGGACGACACAAGAATGTGCTTACTGGGCAGCACAAAGGGGAGTCATGCTCAGAGATATTCTCTGCAGCTGATTGACCTGAACTGTAAGTATTGTGGCAGGCCAGATTTCTGCAAACCTCAGGATGGGATAGGCACTGTGTCACCTGCAGCTGCTATTATGCAACTCAGACTGCTTCTCAGAACAAATTAACATACCAGCTCCCAACTTTTCAGACAACTGAAGGAAATAGAGTTGTCCAAGCAGCCCTGGGGACCCTGGAGCAAGGCAAGCTTTCCTCCAATAATGCTCACACTATAACACACACCCTGATTGCTTTCTCTGCTGTTCACTACTGCAGACTTTCTATAGGCTCCAGAGTTTATTAGTCCAATCCATCCTCAGCTGCAGTGGGCTTAATCCAGTCACAGAGAGAGCACAGGTAATGACCCCTCTATTAAGACATTTACTAAGGCAAATGTCTCATTTTCAGTCCTTTGTAATACAGCCAAATTTCAAGTGTCTGAGCTCAGTCCCTGCCTTAATGTTTTTTTAAGACTCCAGGGGATCAGAACAATTTTTTGTTGCTGTTGCTTTGAGAACAAGGTTAAAGGAGAACAGGCAGTTCTTCTGAATGCTATTTTTTGGCACAATTCTGAACAGCCTCACTGGCATTCAGAGGAATCTGATATTCAAATTAACCTAGAGAAGGGGCTGAAAAACCTGCTTGTTGACCTCAAGAAAAACCTGATTCCTTTCTAGAAAAATAGCAAAGACATCGTGAAAGATCACTTCTACAAGGATGGGGGAAAGAACCGAAGCCTATAATGCCCAGACCTCAGGTGAGGTACTGAGCCACACCACCTCTCAGGCATCTTCTGACAAAGCACTGCACCTTGTTAATCTCACTCCAGCAGTGCTATGTTGCATCCAGCTGCTGCAACATTTCAGCAACCCCAAAACAAGTGTCAAAGAACTGCATCCTTAATCACACTCCAGTTCACAGTCCAGTGCAAGTCATGAGTGAATCCAGGTTTGTGCTAAGACAGTACACTTCTCGCTGGAACTTGGATGAGCTGGTGTCCCAGTCTGCTATCTGCCACCCTGGCAGGAACTTCTGACAGACGGACTGAGATAAATAGCGGAGAAGGTGGGGAAGTGATAACATCTTGAATTGCTGTAGGTTGAATTGCACATGAACATGAGTTGGAGTACTCACAAGAGCTTGCAAATGTAATTCAAAACACATGGTATGTTCTCCCGGGCTTGTTTACACTACAAAGTGTGTTTAAACTGAGATAGTGTCAACTTCAAAAAAAAAAAAAGTTTTTCCTCAATTTTTGGATAGGCTCTCTTATTTCAAAATAAGCTTAGTCTGAAACAGTTTAAATCCACACCAACTGGAGTTAAGCTAACTCAAAAAGAAGACAATCAGTGGAATTAGTGCATCTGCTGAGAGAATGAATCGCTTTTAATAGACCCCTATGTAGACAAGTCTGAAGAGACTTCTCAAAACACATATCAGAAACAGGGAAGAATGAAATTAGGGCCAAAAGGAAAGAGAAGTAGGGAAAAAATCCAAGTTATAAAAACAAAAAAAAAAGAAAAAGTAATTATAATGTTCACTTATTCAGCCATTAATTTCTGGAAATGCACTTCTTCACATACCTTTCTGAACAGTCAAGAGCAATATCTGCAAAAAAAAATTCTGGGTTTTTTTTCCACAGATCCTGCCTCTGGAACCTGTTTTTCTTTACAGTCTGGGTTTCAGCTGCTCCCTGAAGGTAAATGAGTGTCACATCATAAACTTGACAAGGACCCATCTGCATGTCTATGTATTAAAAACTCAGTCCTCTTCCCATAAGACTCTCAATGACTGTTTTAGCAGTACAGCAACAAATTTCCAATAGCCTGTGGAAGTTTGCCATTGGGTTTGAAATTTCCTGCCAGGCTGGTTTCTGCCAGTTTGTGACAGTATTTGTGCAGCTTAATCATTATGATCTCACCAGGAGTCTGAAGCAATGGTAAAATGTATTTACACAGAAACAGACCTTACCTTGTTTCCTCAAAAATACACAGTATTATATCAGAATAGTTCAATTTGCCCACAAGAAAATTATTAAATCCTCCATCATGAATGATTCTGTGCATTCCTTCATAATAATCATAAATTAATCCTCTACATTTTTCATTAGCAGTTTTTAAAGAACAGCATTAGCATCCTAGTCAACTAGGATCTCAGTTCTGATCTCTTCAGTTGTTTAATTAAAAAGTAGATCTTCACCCTTCTTATATATTAGGTTACAGACTCAAAATGAAAGTAGAAAGCCTGCCCCTTCTTTAAAATGCAATTAAAGTTTCTCAACTCATTAGATTTCATTTTAATTGAAGTAACATTGCTCCCTGGGTTGCTTAAAAACAGGAGTGAAACATCCATCCATCTTCTTATACCACTTGTTCAGTTTCTGGCCATCTGGACTCTATTCTCATTATCAGAGACATGTCAAAAGAGCTTCCTCAGTGCAAGTCTGATGAGAAAGATGAAAAACTCTGCCGTCTTTACACACCAAGACAAGCTGAAATCTCTGAGAGGCAAGTTGTGGCCATTCTTGGCATGACCCTTTTAGAGGTTTCTACCTCCAACTGTGCCCCGCACCACTGTGCTGGCAGTACCACACGGTAACAGAGCAGAAGGTGTGACACTCTCCAAGCCTTCTCTGCTCACGTCTCAGCACCTCAGCTTAAGTGGCTGGAGGAGGCAAAGCCTGCATGCAGGATGTGTTACCCTTTTCTTGCTAACTCTTTGGCTGGGAGGGGCAAAGGAGAACACGAGGCAGGATCAGCAGTGAAGAACTGGTGAGGACTGCAACGCCTCCCACATGGCTGAAAGCAAGGGCCCCAAGCTTTCAAGAAACGGGGTGTGCAAGATGGAACAGAAGCACCTGAGGCAACACAGCTCTCAGAAGAACAAAGCACAGCGTGAAAGGAGTCTCAGAACGGGACTCACTTCCCCAGCTGGTTTGGCTGAACTCAGCTGCCCAGCCTGAGCCAGGGTGAGGTCACCTCTCCAAGCCCAGTAACACTGCTATCTGACAGCAGAGCAAGTGACAGGTCTCAGACCATAACATGGGAAAACCAGGGCTGAGAGATGCTTCCTGTTTCCCTGCTACACTCACACCAAATAGATATTATACAAGCAGCTTCCCTTCTGTTGGATTTGCTTGCACCTGTTACAATCTAATTAGGAGGAAATTGGACTTCCTTTGCTAGCATCATAAACAGAGGCAACATAAACATATAAATCTTTCTCTTAAATTCCTTTTTCTTCTTTTTGAAATGCCAGAAGACTGCCCTGTGAACCCAATGTGCAATTCTCTTTTGCATAGCATGTTGAATAATGGATCAAGCTTATGTCTACCACAGATGAAAATCACGCTTTTTCTGAAATCCATTCACTGCTTCACGGACCCCAAACCCTCTAGGTGCTATACATTTCAGCTGTCATAAATCCATGTAGTGCTCCTGTGCATGACACTATTCATTTAGATCACCAATTTAGTTAAATTGACAGATGTGAAAAAACCACATGTAACCAAACAACTCCCCAGTGATCGCACAGCTGCTGATGCTGAAAGGACTGTGTGCTTTATTCAGCGATAGTCAGGCACTTCCATCCACATTTGCCACCTGCTGTCAATATAATGTCAGGTGGAGCTGTGCAGCTCTCACTAAGCTTACTTCTATTCAAGACATTCTCCTTAAGGCTTTTGCAAGCAAATTAACTGCAGCAGGTGGGGTCCTGCACCCACTTCCCCTGTGGCTTGTAAGAATCTCCCCACTGGTTTGATCAGGGCCCAAAGACCAGCTCTTCAAGGTGAGGAAAGCTAGCATCTGATCCTCATTTCACTTTCTGAGCAAAACGCCCTTGTGTGCATCAAGAACAACTCAAAGAGAAAACAGACAACACGCCGAACAAAGGGTATTTATTACCCTTGTCTTTGAAGTCTAGATCCTGCCACTCACACTACAGCTCAACAGTGCTTACTCTCTATGGACTCCTGGGTATTCTCAAAGTAGTTTGGGGACCTTCTCAAACTCAGGCAGACAAGGTATAGCAAATCAGGCTACCATGCCCCTATTCAGCAATGCCTTTAAGCAAATCCTTATGATCCCTTAATGTAAGTAGCCAGGAGCTTTGATGATTCACGTCTTCAAACAGCAAGGAAGCCACATTTCAAAGCGGCACCATGTATCTCTGAAATGAGCATATGGCTCCTAATGCTTTCTGAAAGGTTTTTGTTTTACAATATGCATCAATTTATTGTGCAGTATCCAGTTTTCCACAATTTTTAGCATAATGAAAGACATCAGGAAAAACTAAGTTTCTATAGAAAGAGCAAAATGTGTTCAGATTATATTTCTCTTTGGCATACAACAAAGAACAACCAGAGGATGTGCTTTCTTCACATAGAATTCACCATTGTCTTGACATGAAATGGGAGAAATGCATGTTTTTCTGTTCAAATCACTATGAATCAACTTTCATAGTGAACTTTCTGCATAAAATCAGCCTGCCCAACCATGTAAACAAATAAATGAATCAATGTAACATTGTTTTTATATGGCATATTGTCATCGTTCATTAGTAATCTAATTCTGCATGTGTTCTGCAGTTTGATAGACAAGTTGTGCATGGGAAAAAAACCAACATCCTTAAGACTTTGGCACCTACAGCAAAGCTATTAAATTCATATTAATGCGTCAAAATAAGTAATCAGCAACTCTGAAAATCAGGTCATTCATTTTTGTGCCTAAATATAGATCTAGATGATTAACTTTAGGCATTCACAGTTGAAAAATGTTCATCCAAATGTGTCATCAGGGAGGGCTGAATAGATTTCTAGAAGAAACACTTGAGAGAAAAATTCTAAACGATAACAATTTAGATGATAAACAGTATTATAATTTATTATTCATATAGTTCTATTGGTGTGCCTGGCATTCTAAAGGCAAGAGAAGAAATACAGCTAAATACATTATTCTAAATATACTTTAAAGGCTAGAACTAAGGCTATAAAGATTTAGAACACAATTACTGGTGTTCAGCTGATTGTAGTATTTTTCAAAGGAAAGGATTTAAACAGAGATGTTTCTCCTCTGCCCTGTGGAAAGGTAAGATAATACTTGTGAACTTAAACTTCATAAAACAAAATTTTCCAGCTTTGACCTATATCCATAAAGATATTTAGATGCTTAATTTCTAGTCAACATCCAGCTTCACACTGATATCAAGGGATAAACAATGGGAAACGGAGATGGGATTCATCTCTAAAATAAGTAAAGAGCAAAGTAATTCCAAGGAACGGCATACGTCACACTAAGGTAAGCGTCTTGGAAAGATTTATGATATGACTCTCCTGTTAATTAGACAGCTAGTTTCAATGGACATCTGACTTTTAGAGGTGAAATAAATCCTTTTATTGGCGCCTACATCAAACCTGGGTTTCTTTTACAAAGATTTATTTCTTTTGGATTGAAGCATGCAAAAATCCCAGCATTGCTAGATGCCAAAATTTAGGAATATTCAGCACCCAAAAATCCTATGGCTTTGTATAAAAATTCATGATCTCTCATGGCCAAGAATAAAGTATTTTAGCAGAGACTTTAAAAGTGTCAACAAACTTTTTCAAAGGGATCAGTCACACTCGACAAAGCGAAAAGCAAGTGTTCACTTGAACAGAGGGGAACAGGTATGAGCACCAAGAAAAGATGTGCTCCTTTTCAAAGGTGTGTTAAACAACTCATACACTCCTGGTGAATCCCACTCCTGGCAGGCAGTGTAGTAAGCAGATAGTGACCATTTGAGTTTCACCCTGTCATCCCAGCCACTGAGTACAAGGGATTGCTCTTCCTAAGGATCTAACAGGACTAATGAAGAGGTACTGAACAAGCCTAAATGCAAAAGAAAATGCATAATAGCAGGGGCATTCACAGAAATAATTTAATAATAACTGCCCATTGTGCAAAGAGGGAGATGGATGTTGTTTAGCAGGGTCCTCTTGTCAGTAAAACACTCATTTCTATCCTTCCAGCGAAATGTGTCACCTTGTGTTACAGAGAACTCGCTCCTTTTGTGTCTAGGGACAAAACAGTTGCCATGTAAAAATTTCCTGTGAAGACAGTAATGAGGCCAGAACCTGGAAAGCACTTTAAATGGGCTCACCTGGATTACAGATTCAAGTCCACCCGAGCTACCACTCCCTGAGATGACAGTGGCAGCAAACCACCTCTTATGTCTGCCTTCAGCAGTGACACTTGATTTCTTGTGGAGTGTTGCAGTGTTGAACAGTACACATTTTCAGTCAGGACATATGGCAAAGCTGAGGCTCAGGAACCTGTTAACTATCAATGATGTAGCCACCAAATCCTTTCATAAAGGGTGGGAGCAGGAGCTGATTCAGAGAGGGTCAAGTCTGTATAAAACAGGCTAGCTGGATCAATTCTCTCTCTCCCCCCACTGGCAGTGGAGTTTAGAGGCAAGCTATCTAATTATAGGCTAGACAGCTAATTTTTAGACAGTAATATTTAGGTAAGACCAATGCAGGAAATAGCCTACAGCATCTTTAATTTGAAGATTAGGGTATATTAAGGATATGTTTTGCTGAAACAAAAGTAATTCTTATAATCTGCTTCCCGAAACAAGGAAAGCAATAAAACTACAAGCAAACCTCAAGCAGTAGCAGAGCAAACCAACATATAAGAAGCACACACTTACCACACCAACACAAAACAGCATGTAAAGGCCTGCTACCCTCACAGCACAGCTAAACAAGCCATGCATCAGCTGGTTACCAAACCTGAAAAGCACGGGCTGTCAGTGCTTTCCTGACAACTCTCAGCTTCTGCAGGACTCCTCCCATGCCAGCAGTGCCTGTCTTTGTGCAGTGCCTTTCCCACCAGCAGGTCATACAGCAGTACAGTTGGGAGGGTGCAATGGATACAATGCCAGCTCCTGATCACCCCTGTCACCAAAAAAATTGACTACCTTTCCACTGCTCCCAAGCAGTCTCTGATGGGGAACTCCTACTGGGAGTTGTCATTTTGATAGAAGGCATCAATGACCCACTTTCTCCGACTGACACCTCTGGCAGAGGTCCCACTCTTCCTTCCATTGTCTTGCACATCTTTGATGAGAATTATTAAACTCTCACATCCTCAGAGTCCTTCCCACTCAGGCCCTCCTTGCAGCAGGGTGAAATAGCAATAGTGAGACTAAATAAATCTGATGCAGTGAATATCACTTTTCTTAGGTCTGGTCTGGAGCAAACACAAAGAATAGTTTTGCATCTGTAGTCTCCATAAATCTCATTATTTGGGTCCAGCTAATCTAGGCCCAGGACAAATATTTTGTGTCAAATTAGGCAAAGCATCCCCTCCACGAAAAAATCAGTGTGATTAACAACTGATCTTACAAACAGAAAGCATTGTTTGAAAATTGTAACGATATTTTTACAGAAACTCTATGAGAGAGAGCATAGAGAAGTCATATTTCATTATTCTATATGTTTTAAACAATTTTTATTAACTTTTGTCATTTTTATGGACTTGAAAATTTTTGACCACTTACAAAAGCAAATATTCTTCTTTAACCTAGTCAGTGTTGATGGGAAAACAAAATAAAGGGGATGTTTGCAGTTTATGGGTACATCTGGTGATGCTGCAGCTCATGAGCCAAATTGATATTATTAACTGAGTGTCATCTACCACCAGTTAAATACAATCCTCACAGTTCCCATGTTAAAGAGCTTGAAACTGGGCATATTTGAATCAGGGTTTTAAATTTTGTCCTTCTTGTCTTTCCAGACATTTAAAAATGAAACTAATTTATAACCATAATGGGTTATTCTGCTGCCAAGCCACTAGGATGAAAAGCAAGAAGTCTTCATACTCGCAGGGCCTTCACATAGCTAAGAGCATGTAACCCCAGTGACCTGCAACATCAAATGAGAAAACACAAGCTCAGTCTTTCAGGTTTTAGCTTTGTGCACTTTGAATCTCCAATTAACTCAGTTCTGAGCATCTGGTCTTTTTAACCCCTTACATTCAAAGGTCATTTGATCTTTTAGCAGTCAAGGTTTGCTGATATGACAAACATCATTTCATAATTATTAAAAACGGAGACAAGTTAGTGACATGTAAAATTGGCTGTAGCAGAGTTAGATGTTTTTCTGATCCTTCCTGTTATTTGCAATTACACTGAAATGCTAAAAATTAAAAAAAAAATTAATTCTGTCCATTTGCATGACACCTCTTCTAGCAAACATGCAATGGTGCATGACAGAGTTTACATACTGATCAGAGTTACCAGCTTACAATTGGCTCCAGTGGTCTTTCATCCTTCTCTCAAGCATCTATCATGGAGGTTAGCTTGGAGTGACTGGTTTGGTTTGAGCCACTTTGGTTTGAGCCCCTTTTCTAACTCCATTAGGTTCTGGAACAGATGAAAGTTGGTCTCTGTGGCCACTGAAGGCAATAACAGAGTCCTGAGGTCTGTACTACAAATAATTGGCTGAGAGATAGTCATGATTCTGTATTTTAAGACTGGTGATCCTAATATTCACCAATATCAGGTATAGTGCAACTGCTTGGATCCCTGCTCAATATGAGTGGAAAAAAAAAAAACAGGTTTCTGTCCCAGAATTTTCAAATACAAAGCTTTTAAAACAAAGTCTGGGTGTCTTAGTGTTTGAGATTCATTTGAGACATATCCCCAATTCTCCAATAGTAGGAAAATATTTTTGTGACGGCTTCAAACACTAAATGAGTCAATTTGAACATCCATTCATCTTGCTCAGAAACGAACTCTTCATTTTATACTATACAGCTGGTAACTATAAAAGATCCATCACTCTTACAAATATTTAGGTTTTGTCAAACTAGCTCATTGAAGTCAATCGGACTATTAGGTGCACACCTTGAAGCACTTGAGTTCAGCACCTTATTTAGAAGGCTGTGAAAGAGATGAGGAAAAAAGAATCAATTTCACTTAATTTGAGACAGCTCACTGAGGTAATAAGGTAATAAACAGGGAATTCAATAATCTTAAATGATTTTATGCAATGGATAAAGCAAAGACAGTATCTCCAGAGAAAAATTCTTGTTAAATCACTCTTAACTGGCATTGTCACACCCCCAGCCCAATACTTCAGTGCAGGATTCATAAATAATACCAGAATCAAGCCATCTTTTTCAGCTGCTTCTAGATTACCATTCATACCAGAATTAGCATATCAAGGTAGGAAGAAATGCATGAATATTTATTATCTCCATTTCTACATGGAAGCTTAAATGAAGAATTTGCAAGAATATGAGGGGCAGACCTACAAATATTATTTATATGTTTAAGCAAAACCTTTGAGCTAAAATTCTGATGGCACAGTAATGACTTTGAAGGAGTGAAAAAGCTGTGTCTGCGAGCATGTTATTTCTGTGAGATATCACTGAAATAATGGCAACAATTACTCTAATTGGCTGTACTGACAATGAGTGCAATTCATGGAGCCCTGGAAAATAGGCAGCTAGGAAACAAGGGGAAGAGCACAGCTGAAGGCAGCTGAACTATGGCAGAGCACATAAGCCAGGCGATGTTTTGGAACAATGAGAGCACATCAACTCCCGGTCCTCTCTCCTTTTCACCCTTCGAGCTTTCAGTGCCAAAACTTCCAACCACTGGCCAGCAGCTCCTCCTCATTGCCAAGCCCTCCTTCCCCCTCACCAGTCACTGCCCTGAAGGTAGTGAAGGCTCTACTGCTGGCCATCCTGCTGTCAACAACCATCAGACTTCCCACGGAGAGGTTTAGGGTAGAAACCATCCTATCTCCATTATTTCCCCCCCCCCAGATGTCAGATAGCCTGGGATAACCGCACACACTGTCCCAATATCATGTGGCCCTTCTATATACCATATATACCATATATACCATAGTAATAGTAAATCCCACTTCTAAATACTACACAGGGGTACAATAATGTTTTATTACATCATTTATGATTGTCCCATCACAGAAAATCCCCAGCTGATTCCTGCATTTTGCCAAGTAACCTGCCAATGGAGTAAAAATAATGCTATGTATTCATCATATCAGAGCAGCTGGTCCACCTCAGACCAAGCAGCATCTGTTTTGGTTTCAGTAGTGGAGAGAGTATGAGAAAAGAGAGCTTTGCAGGAAGGGGAAAAAAGGGGAGGATCAGGAACATAGACAGGAAAAACAGAACAAGGAGGGGGAGATGAGAAAGAACATCACTGAAAGCAACTTTTACTGCAGTTTAGGATTAATGACTGCTCATCCACAAGCACTCTACAATCTGAAGTAAGTGGAAGAAACTGGAGCAGCTACTCAATAGCCAGTGTAGCCCTTTGCAGACATAAAAGCCGTACGCTGATGTTCCCGCTCAGACATATAAAACCAATGTGATGTATGTAGCTTTTAAGTGTTGGTGCAGCATAAAAGTTTTATTGCTGCTTTGGCTTGAAGAAAGCTTCAAACCTCAGTTTAGGAATTGCAAGCCCCTGTAAAAATGGTTATGAAAGGCATTTTTCCTAATCACGTTAGCAAACCCTTCTCTCCATTTTCCCTCTCATTAAAAAGCTTAAATATTTTACAGCTATAGTGTGCAGGCTTATGTCCAGATTACCCTTCATTAAATGACTTTTACAGTAACTGGATACAAGCCTTTTCTATTATTACACAGCAGCTAATTATGTCTCCTTTGTTTTCATTTCATCATTTTAAACAAAGCTTTTAGGGACCCAGCTACTCTGTGAGAGGTGTTGCCAAGCTGAACACATTTCCAGCAAATCCCAGCTGGGCTGCATTCATTTCATCTGATGATCTTTGCAACATGAATTAGCTTTTTGGAAAAGAGAAAAAAGAAAAAAGAAAAAAAAGAAAAAAAAAAAAAAGAAAAACAAAAATAAAAAAGAAGAGGTAGACAGGAAGGAAGGAGAAGAAAAATAACAACATCCAACCTACAGTGCTCTTACACTGCTTTAGCGCAAAGACAACTTCTCACTGGGGAAAAATCCATCAGGATGTTAGTGAAGAATGAAATATGATGTACAGCAATTCTAAACATCATAGCTAAGCTATGTGAATGATCAGTTCCATCAGGCATTTTCTGAATTCTGACAGCATTGCTGTTTTCAGATTACTGCAGTAATGTTTCCAAAGTGTATTATTACATTCACGGCAAGAAAAGAAGGGGAGGAGGCCAGAAAATTACTTCCCTTCTGGAAATGAATTGTCATTTATGTCCCACATTGAGCCAGCTCCTCGCATTGCCTCGGAAGCCAAGGGAACCAACAAAAAGATATGATTTCCCCAGAGCTGGGGAGCCAAGGGAAATGATCAGGCATCTGAAGACTCCCCAGGGTGCAAAGAGAAATAGCAAAAGGCTTTGCTAAAGAGAGATACTTTTCAGTATCTGTGCAAATAAAACCTACATTTAGATTTTATTTTAATTGCTCATTCTCATCCATGATACACTGAATAATCAAAGTAATCATATCAGAAAAGATAACAAGATTTGTAATGTGTGTTTCCATGTACAAGGCAGTATATTGTGCCTTCTGAACAGCATGTAAGATGGCTGGCCCTTGCTAAACAGAGCCTTAAAAGCCCACAAGTGTACAAGTCTTCTTTTCTCCTCCTTTTCTCATGGGCATTTCACAGCACTCCTTTGACTTTTTTTTTTGCATTGTTCTTCCATCTTCTTAAGCTTTCCTTGACCAGGTAGCTTTCTAGCCCTTCTTGAGCAGATGGTACTCAACTAGCCCTCGAGGGGAAGTCTTGCATCTTCCTGCTACCAACATTCTTTGAGCTTGTGAGTCCCACCCTTTACTTGCTATATATTTGCAGTTTGGGTCACATGTAAAGCTTTCTAGGATTTAGAGAGTATAAAATCCCAAAAGACAGTAAATTTTAAGATCTTCCATTGCTATGAGTCTAGAAGTTTATAGGATTCTTAAGGGACTGTTAACCTTTCTAAAAGATTTCAAAAAGATGTCACTGTAAGGGATTCAGTAGGAAACTGAAAAGACTGAACACTTGACCTTATCTCTACAGAGCAGAGTAGATGGTTCACAAACACATGATGCTTTTCAGTGACTTACAGTGTATGTATTCTCACTACATACCAACAGGGAACCAATCCTTCTTTGCCTCCTGAACACTTTCTCATGTAGACAGGGGAAGAAACAAGCTGCCAAAGGCAGTAGATATGACAGCCCTTCTTTAACCTTCATGACTTGTAGAGAGAGTATGCATGGATGGTTCCGTTCATGCTTTCCCATCTCAGTTCTAGGTCTTTCTTCAGCTAAATAGGAGCCACTCTTCCCAAAAATCAGCTCTACCTGCCTGAATAGTCCACTATGGCCTTTCATCCCAAATATTGCCACAGCAGTATGACCAGTATGTTCGTGAGATCATTGGTCCCTATAAAGTATACACTCTACTCCAGAAAAGTGCTTCTCTCCACCCACTTCATGCACTCTTCTTATTAGCACCAAACTTCATGGACTGTTTCAAAGAGACCCGTGAAATGAGAAGGCACCTTTAACTCCCACCAACAGAAGGCAGGAAGCCGCCTCCTGTTCTATTAATCCACAGACCTCCAACTCCATTTGCCTTATATAACAGCAAAAAGCAAAGCACAATTCCCTCCCCTTGTTTCAGATGCAGGAACTGAAAGAGGAAAATGAAAAATGGCTTAGCAAAAATGTAGCTCAGCAAGACCCTTAGCCAGGTTACCTTTCCAAATCACTCTTGTTTGTCAGAGGTATTTGTTCATGGAATAGAAAAATACTGAAAACAACCCATCTGCCCATGTAGGTGTGGCCTTCATTTTCCTCTTAAAAAACCCTAACATTTCTCTCCCTTTTCAGCCCAAGAGGAGAGGGCTAATCACATAAGGGGACCCCCAAAAGCCTGTCTCCGTGTCCATAGCACAGGCTTTGGCAGAAACACAGCAGGGGTCCGATGCAGCTGCTGGATCCTGCCCTGACTGCCCGGCTTTGCCTCTGCTCCTGCTATTTTGCTACTATATAAGCAGTATAAATACCAAAAAGAAAAGCCTGTCAGGCAGACCATTTCACATTATTTGGAAATTAGCAAGCTTTTGCTGTTTCTAAAACTAATTGTTTCCATTATCAGAACACTGCAATGTTGTATGCATCCACAAGAAATCATCACACAAATGTATTTCTTTCTTTAATATACTGGGCTTTTTTCTTTTTCTGTGAACAGTTTTCCTCCCTTTTTTTCTGAGATTCCATTCAAGAGAAATATAATAAAAACTTAGGTACAAACAGACTGTTGGCAATTATTTCTTGTGCCTTTCAGTACAAGAAAATTTGTTCTCCCTAATTTCAAAAGAGAGCAACAATTAATTTAGCTAATGAGAATTACAGGAAAAAAAAAAAAAACAAAACCAAAAACAAACAAGTACTTCAAACAATTTCTAACCTGTGAAAAAAATTTCTTATTTTGGTCCTGATGCTAAAAAAAAGTCTTTGCATAAATAGTCTTACTGAAGCTTTATCCTTTAAAACTTATTCCCAGGATTGTGGATTTGGCAAATGCAAGCCTCAAACCGCTGTTGTATTGATGAAATTATTTGCTTGCAAAGTCCTTTTTTAAGGGAGGATATTATCACCAAGCTGGAAGCTAAGACATAAGCCCAGGATGCTACCCAGGAGCAAATGGGGCAAACGTTTAAAATTTTTGACAACAGCACACATACTTAGACTTTCTGACTGTCGCTTCACTAAGGAGAAGAAGAAAAAAGAAGTGCATTCGCTGGTTCAAACATCCCCCCTAGCAGAAAAAGGCCTGCAGGGAAAAGAAAACATATAAAAATGCACTGAAGCAAAGTAATGCTCCTTGAAGCTGGCTGTGCCCCTAAACTATGCTCCTGAGATTATATCCCGAGGCGGCAGGGGGCATGGTTAAGAGCAATTCTCCCCGGCTCCGAAAGAATGAAAGCAAGTGTCAGCACTGCCATAAAATCAATGCATGGATGACTGCTCCCAGGATGACTCGAAGCAGCAGTGACATGAGTCTGGACATGGTGCTGGTGAAGAATCAGTCCTAATGGCTTTCCATCTGATCCCTGGCTGCAGGGGTCAGTTCAGCTGCACGGGGCTGAAAAGCGAGGTCACAGATCTGATGTGTCAGCGTGCAGCCAGCTCGTGACACTTGTTGCGCTGCAGAGAGGAGATTGCCAAACGGGATGGTGGAGCTTAGGATACAACACAAATCCGGCAGGCTTCCTCGTACCTTGTTAATCCACTGTTCCTACAGCTTACAGAGCTCTATTTAGTGGGTTTTTCCCAGTTTTGAGGTCTGAATTACAGCTTGTTCATCAGTTAGGTGCTGTGAAGAAGGGACAGATTAACATGCACCATCATAATATAAGGGGGACTTTTAACCTTTCTATTATGGTAATTACCTTACCTTGTGTCTGATACTCTTTCCAGGAGGTGCTAGCCTGGTCTAGAGAGCATGGACCAGAGTTATACACCACTAATAACATCTCTCTCCTTACCACCAAGGTGACTGTGTGCTTGCTCACAAAATTTGCTCTGGTGTAATTAAAATTGGTGTTCAAATTGACTCAGCCTTTAGCTAGCACAGCTTCTTTGCACAGGGGCACTTTCATCAGCAGATAGCACAGGCTTCAGTCCCATGAAGTATTCGAGACTGCCCTGCTCACCAGTTGCCATCTGTCAGCTGAACCATGACAACAGATTATAAACCCATTCCTGGCCTGCCCCTAGTGTCTAATAAAATGCTGTTAAAAGCCCCACTCTCACTCCTCTGACTGGCTTTTCAAGACCACACAGCACCCTGGAGATGTCAAGCATAGCTGGGTCTTCTCAGAGCCAACAGAGCAGCTCCCCTCATTCTGCTTAGTACCTTCAGCTCTTTTCCTCTTCATTGCACTATGCAATAGACCTGGAAATCAAGCCTTTGATGGATACCAGTGACTATTAGGAGTGAATGAGAATTCTAATTACAAGCACCCACATTGTGAATGGAGTTAATTTCCCTACACTCCCCGAAGGACATCAGGAGGTGAAAGAAGGGAGACATATGCCCTGAAATCCCAAAATGGCAAAACAATTCCCTTTCTTCATTGTATTCTGCCACTCCTCATGAAAGAGATGACAAGAATAGTATGACCACTAGTGAAAACAAACTTCTGAGCTCAGCAGCACAAGAAGGACAGCAAGAGATATATATTTACACCAGATGTGTAAGCAGGAGACATGCTATGGGTGGGTAACAAGACTTCTAGCCTTCTGGTACTGCCATATTTCTGTATTTTTCACTCTTCGGCTTCTTCCATGTTCCTCTGGCCACTCAGTCACTGGTGGCAGTTCAATCCCAGGCAGCAGCAGAAGCAACAGGAGCCCAAGGGGGAGTATCAGAGACAAGGGCGAGGCTTTTTGGGACAGACAGTTTGCACCATTTCTTCATCATACATCAAAGTCCTCAGCACCTGGAGCCACCTCTGACATCCCAGCCCACTGCCTGCACAGCAGCAGGAGCCAGAGGGACTGCTGGACAGCAGACAGGAGCAGGCAGCAATAGGACAGTGGCAGCAGTACTCAGCAAGAAGAAGCATGTCCCATATGTGTGTGGGGGGCTGAAGCAGATCTCAAATTTCAGCCAGAGCAGCCCACAGCAGTGCAGCCCCCAGCTGCACAGAGAGCACCTGCCACAGGAGGCCACACAGGTACTGCAAGGCTACTTGCTGTCTGCCAGCTGCACTCCATGGCTGCAATGGAGACTTCGGAATCTTCCCATAAATGCTCTGGGAAGTACCAATGCCAAACTAGAAAACTCATCCTGGTACACAAGGGATTATACTGAGGAAGGATCTATAATGGGATTGTAACATGATACCAGCGAAAATCAACTGAGACTTATTTTTATTTAAACAGTAGTAAGCATGGCTTAGATCCTGCAAGCAGTGAAATAGTCACATGAGTTTTACTCACATGTCCAAGTCCCATGGGGCCGGAAGGTCACATTACCCATGCAAATCAGCAGCAACTTTTCCATTAATTTTATCTGTGGTTTTTAAATAGCAGTACCTACAGACTAAGAACAGGATTCATCCCAGTTGATGCTGAATGTCTAAACCCAAGGCATCTAGTCTGAGCTCACTGCTCCAGGCTAGCCTAGTCAGTGGGAAGAGTTAAGCACTTGCATTTGGGCGAGTCATCTCTCATGGAGCAGGTGTTGAAGACATGCCCTTTAATAGTGCTAGTTCACAAACAGATATCATTTGAATTGCAGACTTCTAGAGGCAGGTGAGATGAATCCTATGCCATAGTTTTAAATAACTGGGCCTGAATTCTTTGAAAGTTGCCCCTGTAGCATCAAACTTTTCTGTTTTGACACTTTCCAAAAGGACAACCTAATATTAATATTAAATAATTTATCTTGGGAATTAGGTCAAGGTATTCAACATTTTTGAAATAAAAGAGATTTGCATTGCAGCCACACCTACAGTATGTCCCACCTCAGTCCTACCCAAATGGCTTCTCTCAGAGATCCTGCAATCCTCTACCTTTGGCAAGCAGGATGGCAAACCACACTTCCTTGCTTGAGACAGTAGGGTGCTTTAGGCACCCTAGACTGTACTTACAGGACCACAGCTTCTCTTAGCAGCCAGCTGCCCACTGACCTGTCTGATATGGCATCCAGACATGACACATGAATGCTGAACAAAAAGTTGCTGTGATGCACCACAACCATTCCCTAAAAGGACAATAAGAAATGAAGATATTCTTCCAGGAATGCCAGAGACAGCATGCACCTTACCAAATCTACATCTAACAAACTACATCTGGTCAACTAAAACCACCAACTGGAGTGTTTTTCCCTTTCACAGACATGCAACAGCACCATAATGGGAGAGCTTTACCTCAGCTAACTCTAGCTGCCAAAGAATGAAGCATCTGATGCAAGCCAGTTGCTCTCTCTGGGCTTCTTCCTCCAAAGTCACTGTGGAGATATATTTCTTGGTGCTCACCAAAGGTCACCGGTTTTTGTGAACAGCTAAAGCTGGGTGAAATGAATCTCACCTGAAATTTGCAAAGCAGTTCAGCAAGATTTGCTAGAAGACCAGGAACAAATATATTTATTATACTGTGTTCACTTATCTCCATACGAAAAGGACAAACCAATGTCCTCTCGTAGTTACAGAAAGTGGAGACCTTAAATAGGAATATAAAATGTCACATGAATACTTAAGACTACTAGGTTTCTGTCTATTTTACTTCATCACTTATCATAAGATGTAATACTCAGAAACTCTCACTCTATTCCCTGCATATGTCTGTGTTTGTTTTCATAGCCTTTCAGGAACAGGAGGCTTTTCCAAGCAAATGATTACTACAGAAAAAAGAAAAAAGTTTCTTGCTAGGATGCTAGATGAAATTTTTAGAGGCAATCTAATGTACTTAAGAGAAATAATGCTTTTACTATGTTGGAGGGGAAATTCTGATGCAAGTTCTTTTTAGGTCACAGTTTAAAGATCTGCAAGAGAAGGAAAGTGACACCAGGCAAGACACAACCCCACCTACCTGAATTTGCATTCTCTTCCTGTCACCCAAACCCTTACTCCTTAGAGAGAGAATCTGTAGAACTGAGGCAGCCTGCACTGCTACCAGCCTAACTGCAGAAGTTGGTCTCCTGCAGCATGAGATGAACCAAGCCACACTGAGCCTGGTGCTGCTGACACTAGGCCAACACAAATCAGCCATGTCAAAGGCAATGTAGGTCAAATCAGCTGTTTCAAAGGTAACTTAGGTATGTCAAAGGTACTTATTTGATGCCAACAAGCAATAAGAACATTGTTGGTGTTGCATTAAAAATCTTATTCCTCACAGATACCTTTCCAGCTGGAGCTCACTAGCCAGAATCTAGCCCCTGATTAACTAATCCAATTAATTCCTTAAAATTGTTGAATTACTTTTAGCTTTAACAAGTTTGAGGACTTTCAAAGGACATCAAGCTCCTGCTTGCTTTCTATTTTTAATTAGATTAGAGGTAATTTTTGTATTCAAATGAAGAGTAGCAGATGTAGATCTGCATGGTAATTCTGAATCAGAAAGTAATCTTCTAGTAAACAGTTAGGCTTTTTACCAATGTTGACTGTTCAAAGCAAATTACAATACATGCATTTCTAAATTTCATTGTCTCAGTTCTCTCCCCTTTCACTTGAATAGAAATATTGATCATGGATACTTAAACCACTTCGCTTTTGATATTTTGGCTGATTTTGAAATCTCCTAATGGAACTAGAAAAATTCACCTTTTAATGTGATGAGTAATATTTTCCTTATTTTTACACTGAATTTTTGGATAATGGTTGTAATTAGGTGTTTGCACCTCAGCTATGATTTTATTCAATCTTGGATCCAGGGCATTTAATTCCAAGCCAAGTTCTCTCCCCAGAAGCCTTCAACTGGAGTTTGGCAAGTTTTTGCCTAAAAAATACATATAAACAAAGGCATTTGAATCCTGCTGGGTATGCTTGTTGAAGCACCAGATATTCAAATGGCACCTAGAATAGACAGCAGGAAGAAATGCATTATCCTACTTTGCTTTCTGAGAGTAATAGGTTTGTAGACAATACCATGAATATGCTCTGAAAGGGACTTTGATCGAATTCCATGCATTCCAGTTGCAAACATAAAAGTTAATTGAAGCAAAAGGAATTGCATAGATGGGGATTGAGGAGCAACTGCAGTTTTGCTCCCAAGTCTCCTTAAAACTCTTACAAAGTTTCTTCTATTTATGGACTTGCTCCAGAGCTTGTTATAGCCAGTCAAAAGACTTCCACTTTCAGGGAATTCAAGAGAGAATCTAAATACATAGGCTACCATCTGCAAGGGATGTAAGCACATACTTGACTTTAAGTAAGAAAGTAGTGCCACTGCAGTCAGTAGCATTACTGAGAAACTTGAAGACTGACTTGTATTTTTATGCCTGACTGAATCAGGTCATCACTTCTAATTATGATACTGATTATATTCTGAGCTGAAGTCAGTGGGAATAAAAGCAGGGAAGTATGTCTCTGGAGGGTCACATCGACGTAAGAATTAAATCAATACCAGCTCCATTCCAATGAAATCACTGGAGTTAACACCAGTAGAGACTGAAAGTGTACAGTGGTAAATCAGATCCAGAGCTTGTTACATGGTTTTGACACATCTTTCAGTTTTATCAGAAATCCAAACACAAAACTTAGCACTCTGAAACATCAGTGGATTTTAGACACTCCCTGAAGGGCTTTGAGTACTGAAATCAATGAACGGATTGAAAAGGACCGACCTATAAATGTAGTTTTTCAGCTGTGACAAATGAAATATTGATAATGGTCTTCATTTTGCTTAACTCTTACTCACTCTTTCAAAGCATCATGTGTAATAGACCATAGCAGAATGGAAATTACTTACAAAAATGTGGCAGGGTTTCACAGAAAGCAACAAGGATTTTTATTTCCCTGAGAATCATGTCGCACACCAAGAAATGCAAAAATATATACTGCAAGAGACTGCAGCAATGACTGGGCCAGGATAGGGAATACTGATGGGCTATATCGATGCTAGCATATCTAATTAGGTTGAATTTAATGAATTTGGGGATTCATTATGATGGTGAATATATAAGCCTTATCTAGCCATAAGAGCTCTCTTACCTGGCTGCCCCCCAGGGTCAGCATGGCTTTACAGAGGAAGGCCCACAAAAAAATGGGGGCCTTCCAGGAACAGAAGTGCTATCAGTTGAGTCACTGAGGACTTGCCTAACTCCTAAATAATTTAATATCCATAAGCATTCAAAGCCTTGTCATAAACAACTCCATATGTGTGCAAATGAACCTTCTCCAGGCATGGGCTTCACAGCTGAATGGCTGAAATCAAGCTTTTTTGATCCCAAAGTCCCCCTGCTGCTGAACACTACAACATTACATCTTCACGGACATCCTCCTGAGGGATCTGTCCAAGACAATTCTTACTAGATTCCAGAGGCATCTGTGGGATGAAGGAAATCTCATGTTTCTCAGAAGAGAACAATGAACTCCATCACACCAGATGTTAGGAAGTGCACTTTGGATTGTTTAGCCCACCCAAAACATAAGGTGAGAAATACCTAAACACATCTAGATACTGTAGGCAATATGTAGAGACAAGTCCATAACCACAGTTTCAGAGGGAAAGAATAGCAAGCCTGGGGCATTGCCAAAATGCTGGTATCTAAGAAAAATAAGGTTGAATTTACAAGTTAACCAGGCACATCTTCAAAAGCATAAAATCGAATCCTTCATTATGAATTACCAGGTGTCACTTCCACAGTCCATATCTCTTATTCTTTCAAAATAACTGGGCTAAGAAATCAGGAAATTAGAATAAATAAAAACCTTACAATACTCATTCCGATCATTTTCAAATGTATTCCATACACCTCTCCTTAACCCAGCATAATAAAGTTTCATCACTGTCTCTCTACAATATAAAAAGAATTGCCAGACACGAAGCAGCATAAGTGAAGTGGACAATTAGTGAAGAGCTGGCATGTTCTGAACCCCTATTCATTTATCGGCATGGATCTCTTCCTTTTTCCTTTTTTTTTTCTTTTTTGGAATTGGCTTTCAAAACGTTTCCATGGAAAACAGAGAGGAAGGCAGCTATCACAACCAACAACAGAGCCTACCCAGCAATGTGCTTTTTGGACCCTCCTTTTTTTCCCCCTCTCTTTTTTTTTTCCCCCTCCTTTTCTTAAACTCGTCCAGGCTTAAATTGAACAGTTTGCACCAGCATATGGCAAAGGTTGAGGTCAGACAGATAAAACGTTTCATTGCACCAAAGAATGGTTAACAACACGTGAATGTAAATTCTAACACATCGTAAAACTGTTGCAGAGCAGGCTGAAAGGGGTCTTTAGTTATGGCAGGAAATCTGCTTCCCAGCCCCACCCCATCCCTTCCAGTTCATTTCAGGTATTGTGGAGCCCGGAGGGGCTTTGGAGTCTCCTCCCCTGGCAATCTGCGCCCGGCCCCGCCAACAGATTTCTAATGACTTTCTGATGAAGATTTAGGAGGTTTTGTGTCCTGGAGCTGTGAAGGATTTCAGCTAGGCACCCCTCTCCGGCAACCAGCCCCAGCCACCGCTTTTGTCCCCTCCTCGCTCCGCTGCACCCCTGGCCCCGCGGCTTCCCCGCAGACCGTCCAGGCGGGCGGGGAGCCCTCCCCGCAGCCCCGCGCCCTCCCTCGCCCGGGCCCGCAGCCACGGCAATTTGTAGCCATGCTGGTGGCAGGACCGCCCCGCCATGGGGCCCGGGCCCCGCCAGGGCCGTGGGACACAGCCTCGCCCCCTCAGAGGCCGCCGCAGGGCCCTCGGGCTTCCCCCGCTCCGGCAGTCTCCCCTCCTGGCCAGGACCCGAAATGGCCTCTGGGCCTCGCTCCCCTCGGATGTGGGGTGCAGCCCGCTCCCCAGCTCGCTTTTCTTCACTTAAACCAAAGACAAAGAGGGGGAGCGACGGCCCCACCTCTGCGGGGACCGTTCCTCCGTCTCCGCTGTCGCTGCTTTCTTTTTTCCCTTGCGTTTATGTTCATTCTTCCCCCCCGCACCCCGCCCCATTCCCACATTTTGTCACCATTATTACAATAAATACAAAGGTTCTGCGCCTAAGAAGAGACTACAAAAACATAAATGAATAAATAAATACTTAAATATCGAATGACATGTTTGTGTCAGACATTAGCGCAGGCTCTGGCTTGATGTTTTCGTTTATCATTTGCTCTAAGTTCCTGCAGCTGAAAGACATAAACCCCGGCTATTCAAAAAAGAAATGTATAAATCATAACAAAGCACCCAGTTTAAAAGCGCTTTTTAAAATTTTTCTTTTTTACTTCTCCAGAGATAAGCCCCAGAAGCACGCTGCTCAATTTTGTGAAACTATTGAAGTGGTGGTAGATCATATATACTGTGGCAATTATTGGAGAGTTTGTTGTTTGTTTGTGACACAGACATGGACACACACTAACACGAGACACTGATCACCTTAATCCCCCAGGCCTCTCTAAACTGCACCTGATATCCTACTTGCCTCTTCAGAGCCGCTCCAAGGCGAGGGTGATTAATGCTCTTTTTTAATCTAGGAAGATGTTAAAAGTGTGAGGGACATTGAGTTCAATTATGAAATATGAAATGCTGGGAGGGTCAAGTCTACTCAAGCCCCACAATAGAAGAAACACTCCCAGGAGACTTTGATTTTTGGTCCGATGACTGATCGTCATGTCCTCAGAAAGAATTAAATTTTATTACCAGCTTTTTGGCAGCATTTAGAGTTTAACGTGGCTAGAATTAAAGGGTGCTTCATCTGATTTTGATTTCTTCCCCTTCCCTTTTTGTTCAAAAGCTACTCTATTTTTCTCTCTGACTTGGAGGTGCCTGGTAGAGAAATGCAGGTGGCAAGTTATCTCTGGAGGGGTTGTACTGCCAGGATGTTATTCACAACTCATATTTGCATAATCTCTTGTCTCCTCTTAAATCTTCTGTTTTATTCTCCTTCCCTTCTTATTCCCTCAAGAAGCCCTCACAACAATCTGGCTTGGATTTCTTTCCTACCACATGCCTCAGTAACACTGATTGTTCTTATCAAGGGGTTGCAATGCAGTGATCAGTCACACCTTCCTTCCATTCAGAGAGGCAACAAACGCTGCAGATTTTGTTTACTTTTAAAATCTGCCAAGACTTTTAATGTCACAGTGCAAGGAAAGCCCCAAAGACAAATCCAAAAATGAGCATATTAATAATGGTTGGCAACCAGGATCCTGCAGGGAACCATCGCTTTACCTTTTGGTGCTGTTTGCCCTTCCTTAAAGTTCTTTCTTGCCCTACGTTATAAAAAGACTTCTGTTGGCTAAGAAGAAACTCACTGGTGTCATTGAGAAACCTGGTAGTAAATGTTAAAATGCTCAGTTTACCGTGCTGAGAACATTAGTGAAAAATCAGCAGAAGGTTTGGGGCTAAACAGAGGGAATCCACATGCCCATTGCACAGGGAAGCCTTTACTTGGGAAGGAAAGTTACACTCTTAGTTGATTTCTTTTTAGTTTATATATGCATATTTCTGTTTTCTTTTCAAGATTCTGGAGTCTGTTCTGAAGTCTGTGACTGCAGTAACCAAATTAAACAAATACAACAGAAAATCAGAGAAAGACGAGGGGACAAGGAAAGGAGAGGAGAGAAAGTTACCAAGGTTATGACTTTGGATTCACTGCTCCTGCTATCTGGGATCCAATCCAGTTGCCAAAATATAGGCAGCCTGTGCTTTCTAAGTTACCCTTGTGTCTGCTGAAACCCCAGCTGCTCCTTCAGAAGAGGGCAGGTTTTCTGCAAGTCCTATGCCATATCTGCCTGCCCCTGCAGATTTCCCACTGGCCTCTCCAATGGGATAAGACACTTCTCTGAGCCATCTGAGTCAAACCCTCATGGGCTATGCAGTTAATTAACTCAGAATACAGTGAGATTCCAGTGTTAACATCTAAATTGAGGTGTCTAAAAGTAGGTGTCTATTCATTACAGTTAGTGGAGACTGATCAAGTGCTCATATTTACATTTGGCTGAACCGGATTCTCTGTGGAATATAATGGGAGACAACAGACTTAAGACTCTTCTGGAAATCCAAACCTGCAGTCTGGACCTGGGACTCCCAGACAGAGAAACTGGAATTAATCTGTGAATTCACTCACTTTGGTCCTTTAGCACCTCAGGCACCGCATCATGCTTTATTCCTTCATAACCATCCTAGAATCGGTTAGCCCTTCCCACCTCTGATGGAAAGACCATTGCAGAACCTCACTGTGTCAACCATTAGGAACATTCTCATAATTCTAAAGCTTTATACATCCATAGCAAGTGTATACCCATGTGGTTCTTATGCCAACATCAGCCTTTGCATCAGAAATTCTTTTTTCATTGTGGTGTTTAACCCCCTGCTCCACATAGAGCAGTTGCATCCTCCCTCAGTCTTCAGTTTTTGAAGGAAAACAACTCAGGATATTCTATTTTTCTCTCTCCTCCCTTTGCTCAGCCACTCGTGCATGAGTCTGTCAGTTCCCAACCAGAAGTTACATGAGGTACTCCAGATGAAGTCTCACAGGAGCCTTGTACAACCTTGTCAGTGCTTTGCCATATCACTAAGACTGTTTAAAGTAGAGGAAAAGCGGTATAAAGAAGGTAGAAAATATGAGGGAAGTTTAATTCAGGGAGGAAATTAATAAGAAATGACACCATATAAAAATATAAAACAGTGAAGGATATAGGGAAACATAAATTGCGAGTTAATTGTCCACCATAATTTAAACAGCCACTGCATATCAGAAGACAACTATCAAAGACTTCTCAGAAGACAGTAGTTGGCTGATTTTAAAAGACCCTAGACTTGTCCAAATAGCACCAGCTCCTGCAATTACAATAGACAGAATTAGGAAAGAGGCCTAAAATCACTGTTGGTTCATGATATAGTCTAGAAATTTACTGACGGGTATACAAATAGGAAGGAATTTCTACGAGTAAGTTTTGTTTGTATAGCAGACCCTCCCAACACTCAGAGCACCATGGTGGGACCAGACAATGACCAAAAAGGACTGTGGCTATAACTGCACTGCCGACTTGAGTTGTAAATTTCTGCCTGTTATTCTGATTTGGAAAAATTTTGTGATGCTTCTGTAAGCCACTCACAGGGCTGCTATTCTAAAAAGCTACAAACTTATATAAACAAAAAATCTAGTGCATATTAAAGGGCAACCAAGTAGGATATGCTTAAAATGGAAGGAAAAGTCCATCCACTGACTACCAGAGTCATAGTCTGACATGACAAGTTTTTGTGAGACAAGGCTGACTTCCCCCATCAATTTCACTTTTGGGAAGAACCCATAAAAATGTATACAGCAGTAAGGGAATGTAGAGCAGTAGCGTCATTGTACAAAATGCTGTCACCCCCATTTTCACAAAGCTGGCAATTATTCATTGAGATCAAAGATTTACTTGCATATGATGGGTCCTCATTTTCATTGAAAAACACTCTTATTGGACCAGGTGAGGCGAGACGATCAAGAACATTGTCATTTTCTTTGCTGCTTCCTACCAAAACCCTGACATTCCAGGTTGCTTTATTCAAACGTACTCAGACTTGAGAATCTACCAAATTCCTTTCCATCATAACTCAGCTTTACTATCTTCATCCAACATCAGGTTTTCTCTCTACTTTATAAGAGCGTGGCTCAGACAAAGCAGAAAATGTTTGGCATGATAGTTGCTTTCTGTAACAGTATGAAAGAGATGCCAAGCTGCCAGAACCTCATAGTCTCCAGTGTTATGTTTTCTGTGATGCTCATTTTCCTTTAAAAAATGACAACAAATGAAATTTAAATAAATCTCTATGCTCCCACTTAACACTTCAGTAAGTAAATCCAATATTGCTTAGGATATTTTCAAGCAAGTATTGTTGGGGTGGGTTTTGGGTGGGCTTTTTTTCAGGAGAAAGAAAAAAATGCTTTGTACAAATAAAAGGATACTGATGTGTTAAAATGCAGATTGTTTTTTTGATTTTGAGATTCAAAAATGTGTTGTTCCACTGGCTGGAAATGCAAATGGTGAGGAAGCACCACATACTCCAACCTTGTTGTTGGTAAGAACTCGTATTGCCCTGCGAGCGATAAGAGACAGTGACACACATTTACAACAGAGGGTGAGCCAGCCCTGATTTCCAGCCATACCATGCCTGTGAGAATTCAGCTCTTCTGAATACCTTGTGGCTTTGAAACACAGCCACCAGATCAGGATGACCTTACCATATGGAATGCAGTATAACACTTGACACCATGTTGGCCATGAAATGTAATGATAATTAAATGTTTGTGAGGGTCCTCAGATTAATGTGATGCTATTTTGTTAAAAACAAAAGAAACAAAAAAGGCTATATGAAAATTCGTGGCTATGGAGGTAGCCCTCTATTCTCCTAGATTACCCCTATGTAGATCTTTCACCTACTGGACTTCAGTGCTATTCATAGGTAACAGGCTCTTCTGGGTTAGTTCCAACACTCAGCGTGCACTTCCCAGCTACCACCAACCTCCTCTGTGGAAATGAAATTGTCCTTGAGACATGTTCATATCCACAGATGACAGCATATTGATTTTGCATAACTTAAATGGTTGGGTCTTCTGATGCAACTCATTTACAGAAATCACATGAAAATTTGCAGTATGTTTGGCACGAGTGATGCCTTTTCCTTTTTTCTTTTTTTTTCCCATCCAGCCTCTAAGAATTCTGTACTGAGAACATCTCCACTGTTTGCTCCCTCCTTTGCAACCTTTCTTCTCTCAAAGTTTAGGGACAGGCAACAGGGAGTGGCAAATTTTACTCTCATGAGCTTGAGGTTTCACCTTGAATTCATATAATTCCCCCAACATTATTTCAACCCAAAAGGGCACATGATTGGATTGTAGATATTAATACATATACTTTAAAGATGAGAAGTAAACTTTCAAACCATATTTACTAAAAGACTGTAAAGAAAAAAACAGGCATGCATCTTTCCCTGGCAGGAAGAACACAGTTTTGATTTGTGGATAAAGACTATTCAGTCATATGTATAGTTTATGTTTGTGCCCTTCCTTATAAATCCCCACTCACTCACTCACTGGCCTGTGTCCCATCACTGTATAACCTCACCAGCATCACTAATTCATAAATGTTTCCATTTACTTGAGAGGAAGGGATAGTTAAAACTGCAGTTTGGGATTCAGGAAACACGAAACCAGTTCCTGGCTCAGATACAGACTTTCTTTGTAACCTTTGAAAGCCAGTTGTCTCTCTTATGTCCAGTTCCTCGCCTTGGGGAAAAATAAAGTGACCCAAACCTATCCTTTGTCTGCTTCTCTAGAAAGATAATTACTTGGGACAGGAAGTGTTCGTGTGCAGGGTGCTTCATCAGCAGGGCATCAATCTTCGGAATCATGGTTGCAGAAAGGATGGAATGCGAGAATATCAAGTGCTTAGTCAGCCTATGAAGGGGCTGCGGCCGTAACAAAGGTACACTGGGCTCAGCAAAGGTACAAATCCCAATCAACCTAAGACAGAATAACTAAACCCAAACTCTTCATGAGTGGCTTTCTCAAGGTGTCTGAACAGCCTTTTATTCTCTCTCTGTTTCCGCCAACCATCAATGAAATAAATGGTTTGTGCCTCCTTCACAATCAAAGAGGAAAAAGGTCTCTTTACAGCTTTCTGTGGCATGTTTTCACGTGCAGCTCTGCGATCTGCTGACACACTCACATCGACAAGTGGCACTCAAAATGACTAGATGATACACACCTAGGTGATACATACCTTACTTACGTTTATTACCATTTACATATCTGCTAAGTGCTCAGCAGAAGTGGCAGGACTCACTTCCCTCTGCTGCTTTCCAGGAAAGCAGTGGAGTTCTCATGTGAATACAGGCTTATCTGTGCAAGTAAAGACTACACAGCCTTTTCCTTATGAGACTGACTGTCCAGGAGAATAAAATCCAGAAAAAAGAACTAGAGCTTTTCTTAGCAAACAGGGTTGGAATCAATTTGCACTCTGTAGTGATTCGCTATTTTTCATCAAATAGATGCAAAAACATTCATTGTTTCCCTTTGCTAGATTTGATTGTGCATGCTAAAAAACCTCAAATAATCATGGAAAACATGTCCATTTGGGGTATGATGAAACTGAGACTTTCTGAGACTTACCTAAGCTACTTTTATTGACATGATCTTGAAAGTTGGCTAGAAATTCTGAAGTTTTAATAAAGGCATTGTTCCTTGTCTGTCTTATGGAAGTTTCTTGAGATCCTGAGAGTCATCAGGGATATGTTATTCTTAGGATGAATAACCTAGCAAAAGCACAGCCTGAATCTTGAATGTTTAAATCAAAGTAAGACAAAGCTGTACCAAACACGCAGAAGGAATAAGTGACTTTAGGCACTATTGATTGGAAGTTTCATAACACCGATGAAAAAGCAGTGCGATATCACGAGGTACTGTAATGCAATACAACCATGGCACATTGCTAGCACTGGCAAGATGAAGAGAGTTTGAGGGGACAAGCATTAAAAGCTGAATAATTCTTTCTACTTCAGCTCACCTGATCCTGCTGGACAGCGGAAGGAAAGACCAGTCTTTAGGACACAGTGATAGAGTTTGAAACACAAAGTAGCATCACAGGAACTTCCGTGCCTTTGTATGGGTTTATAAGACCCTCTTCCAAGCATGTCCTAAACACAGGCACAGTCCTGCACTGGTTTCACATATAGAGCAGCTCTGCTTTGCTGCACCTCTTTGCTCTGAGATGGGATGCAGAGAAGTAGGAGAAAGAGTCCATCTCCTGTTCTCAAAGTGTAGTTTATGGGAGCCTGCAGGCAAGTGCTATTTCAGCTCTAAGAAAGACAGCAGAGGATTAAGCGGACAGAGACAACAGCAGAGCACAGGCAATGCAGCAGAGAGCCTGGCTGGCGCTAGGAGTGTGCATTGCAAAGCAGCAGCACTGAATGATGTTACGGTTGTCTGGTGCCACACAGAACAGCAGTACTGCCTTGATACCTGCAGGCCAGCCCTGGTAAGATGGGACCTGCTAATACAAGAACAGTCAGCGGTTATACCTGGCAGCATAGATGAAGTGCACTGTCAGCAAGTTTCAAGGTTTCAAGTGTAGGTTAGCTCAAGATTTACGGCATTTCTAGCTTTCAGATGGCACGGGAGTACCTTGAGAACAGCTTTTTTTGCTGTATTCAGCAATCTGTTTCCATTCTGGCTACAGTCCAGAAATACACAAGAAAAAAATGTGGAAAAAAAGGATAGGCAGTAACTAAATATTTCAGAATCTTCACAAAGATTCAATTTGAGCAATGCTTTAGAAAAGGGCAAAAGGCCAGTGGAGAAGTGGGGTGGGTTTTTTCTTCCAAAAACAATTTGCCCTTTCCCTATCATTTCAGTTAACCAAATTAAACAAGTACCTTCTTGTGCAAGGGTGCTTACAGTTTGAGTGACTTCTTTGTTTTAAAAACTGTGATCCTTGTCCACAGCTTTTCCAGTGGCCATGTTCTCTTTCCTAAGTGGATTCTCTAGTGCCTGCTACTTGGCTCTGCTCTAACTGCGGGCTTTCCTTTGGTGGCAGCACTAATCTGCTTGTCTTTCCTCTACTTACCTGCCTGTTTTCACAGAAGTTGCAGGACCACAGTGTCCTAGAGACTTTACTGCTCTGTTGGATTTGCTTAAAATGGACATTTCAGTTGTTGTTAAGGAGAGTTCAACTGTATGGCAAACACAGCCTGTGGGATCATGGGAGTCTAATTTCCTCCAGGAAGCCTGGCTAGGAGTAACCACTAGCATTTCTTTGGAGCATGAACTCTTCCTGGTCCTGTGTGAATATCAGTTATTGATTGAGTCCACAGAGCAGTTCATTTGGGTAGGTTACATACACGTAATCTTCACTCTGCAAATGGGAATGAAACAACAAAGGGAATTAACTCCCTAAGAATGCAATGCATCTATGGCAGGCAAGCACCAAGATTTGTCAGATGGCTTTGGGGATAAAATCCCAGCCCCACTGACACCCAGGCAGGTCAGCACTCAGAAGGGTTTCCTGCACAGCCTCATATGCATCCTCTGCAGACACAGCGACCGTACCCCTCTGCACAAACCCATTGTCCGTACAAGAATCACATCAGACTCAAAATGTACACAAAGCCCTCCAGCTCTGTGAGGCGCAGTGATCCAGGAACACAAAGAAATGCAACTGAGTAGAGTCTGGAAGGGGAGTCTGATGTGTTTGCAATGCGCGTACCAGTGGTCAGATTACAGAAAGGAAATCTTTGTAAGCTGACATCCAGGGCTTATTTATTAATATAGTCTGAATGACTAATTTATGGCGACATATTTTTAGTCTTTTACAGAGCATCTATTTCATTATTTAAGACGTTTAATTATGCACCTGTATAATTAGTATCTGAAGAAAATAAGTTTCTTTATTACCCTATGTCTTTAGTGAAGAGCAATAAATTCTCATATTAACCAAAAACTCTTCTAATGCTGACAGCCTTTGAGTTGAAAATATTTAAAACTCTTCATGCCACATCAAATAAGGGAGGCCTGATAGAAGAGTGATAGTTGTAAAAAACAAAGTAAAGTAATGAAGCTGACCAGCAAAGTCACCAAAATTAGTGGAAGCTATTTCATTTCAGATTTTTAATTGTTCTGTTCAAGTCAGAAGACTGATTTCAGTGGGAATTACTTTTATACAAGTGGAACAATTTTGTTCACTCACTGCAGGTGTGTCAGGTAAAATCAATATTTTCACACAAAGAATCCCCTCTCAAAGTGTGGTTCTCTCTTTGGTGTGTCTTCTCAAATAGTTTTAGTATAACACTGAGCTTTAAAAAAGAACAAAATGTTCCTGAACTGGAAAAATTCAGTTTCATCTTTAAAATGACAGATCAAATAGAATGAAATATATTTTTTAAATACAGCATTTTATCATATCTAAAAATAAGGGTTTGTGCTTTGTCTTGAATAAATGAGGCAAGCAATATGGGGCAGGATAGGGCTGTAAACCACATCAGTGGCTCTTTGAAGCTCTTCATTGGAAAGAGCCACAGCACAATGCAGAGAGCCCTACCTTGGTCAGAGCAGCCTCCTCAGGCTACTCTGTAAGGCACCAGCTGCTTGAACCTTCCAGGAAACAACAAGGTACAATCTCATCCCAGATACATGTGCCTGGTCATAACCTCGAAGACTTTATTGTCTTCGTTTGAACTAGAAGTGCACGTGAAGGAATCAGGAATACTGAACTGCCCAAAAGGAGAGAAGGTAGGTTGTAATTTAGGTGGAGAAAAGCGAGTACAAAACAAGCAGTCATTTTCTGCTATTTTCGTGTTCATATTGCAGAAGGAGAACCACTGTATTTGCCTGCATACACTCACATGACAGAGATGAATCCTGTCCTGAAAAGTTAGACCAGATTTGTCAACTGGCTAGATGTCAAGCTTTTCATCACAATTTTTTTCACTCTGCCCAGATGTAGCTGTTCATCCTTTTGTGGATGAAAACAAATTATGAGCTCACAGCCACCTCTACTGCACATGATTTGAGGGGCTACTGTTTATTCCCAACGTCACGCACATTATTTTTGCCAGGTGCCTGGGCTGAAAACACTCATCTCCATTTTATTCCAGAACACCTTTTATGAGCCATTCACCAAGCCATTGTGTATCCAGGTGTGTGTATAGTTCTGTGAAAAGAAAAGTCATGTCTGCTGATGCTTTTCATTTTGTGATTCTCTGTAAATGGGGTGAGTGCAACTGCCTGCCCTCAGTGCCAAGGTCTGGGAGCTCACTGCTCCCATAGAACCAGCACCAGAACAGAAGTGGCTTCAGCAAAGAATGCCAGTTGCTCAGCATCTTGGCAACTGAGGTTTTACATTCATTTTGTTTCAAAATAATTTTTTAGGAGGCTGGGCCAGTCAACGTGACTGTTCAGCCCTGTGCAAAAAGCCCCTTCTCACTCATCTGGTTTGTGACTTAAAGGGCCCCTGTAGTAGCTGAACTAACTCATGAAAATGGCAGAAAAGAAATCCAAAAGAAAATTAAGAGGTTTTGATAATTTCAGTGATTTAAACTGGCTAGGGGAAGGGTCTGGCAAACAGGAGTAAACACAAGGGAACCAGGCATGAGAGCAGAGGAGCAACAGAAACCTCACCATTTAGCAACAGCAAGTTGCTGCATGAGAATATTGTATGTTACACGACAACACAGCCTCAGTTTCTTTGTAAGCATCCTGGAAATATCCCATAGCACAGACAGGATATTCCGGGGCAAGTGGGTCACTAAAAGGGAAGGGGGTGCAGAAGGTGAGGGGAAGAACACAGTCATCTGTACTGGAAAGGAGAGTACAGTGCAGGGAAGGGCATACATTTTTTGTTAATATGACAGCTGTAATCCCAAACCTGTCTTCCCTTAGGCATGCCACTGGAAATATTGTGCTTTCACTCCTACCTCAGAGGGCAGATTCTGCTGATGCAGACTGGTTGAAATTGCTGTTTCACTAGAAAAGGCACACGTGGTCTTTATCAGAACTTGTGGTCTCAGTCTGAGTTCTTACAGAATAGGATTCATTGATCTGTGCCAAGTCACTCCCTGGCATGTTTGTTGCTTAGTGGGACAGTAATGTCTACGCTGTGGGAGATCAGCCTTGTTCTCTGGGACCTGTGAGACCACAGAAACAACTTTCCACAGTCACATCCCTCAATCACTATCCCTCCACCCAAGTACGTCCCAGAATCTGCTTGTCCAGCTGCCAAGATACAGTGGCTCTGCTGGCTCTCTCTTAGCAGAGGCTTGGATGCCACCTGTGATAGTGCACTGTCCCTGGTGACAATTCTCCTGCCTTTGGGGAGCTTCAGCATCTCCTGCTGCAGCCAGTTATGGTGCAGTGAAAAACAGACCCTTCAGTGCCTGAAAGTCCCAGTTCTGTGTGTGCATTCCCCGAGTAGCAGCACATGTTGGGTGGAGGGACCTGTGTGCCTAAACACTGAAACACCATTCACTTTGTGATAAGTACCAACTGCAAACTTTCCAGTGTGCAAATAATCTATTTTGGCCTTGGACAAGTAAAAACAAAGTATTCAGCATTTACCTGTTTACATTTGGGTTGTTCCACAACTCATAGAATACTAATGACCAGTTACTGGGTTGCTGGCCAAGATTACTTTAAATATTTCATGGGCTATGGATGAATTCTGAAGCGACAGTCTTTATGCAAAGCACGTCTTGACTGTTATACATGGAGATTTGCAACTAGAAATTAATTTTTTGCTTGCCTTACTTGAAAACCTGTTCTTTATGGTATCTTAAGGTTGCTCATTCCAGTGTTTTTTGTTTTATTTAGTGATAAAAGGTACGTTATTTCATCATAAACCAGCTACCTTCCATCTTCCTTACTGCATCATTACACATGCAGTCACTCTCTTAAGAAACGCCAAACAGAGGGAGAAGGGCTCTGAGGGAACACACAAGAGTTTATTTTTTTACTGATGGCACACTTGCACAGGTTGCTTAGAAAAGCTGCTGCTGCCCCATCCCTGGAAATGTTCAAGGCCAGGTTAGATGGGGTTTTCCACTAAAGCAGCAACCTGGTTTAATGGAAGGTGCCCCTGCCCACGACAGAGGGTTTGAAACTAGGTTATCTTTAAGGTTGCTTCCAATCCAAACCGTTCTGTGATTCTACAATTCTATAGTATTTTTTATCCCAGCTGAACTGCAAAGAGATGACAGGCCTCAATTTCATTTTTGTTCCCTCTCACCCTCTGGCTTCAGCAAGTTTTTTGTTGGTTTGTGCTTTGAAAAGTCCTTCTTCCACCACTTTCCAGGACAACAATGAAGTCGCTGCCAAAGACATTGTGCCCCTGACTAAACCCATTCCACCCTTTGTCCCTGTTTTGGACCAAGGTTCCTCAGCTGCGTGAGAGACCCAAGAGAATATAAACCTTCAGGAAATAAAGATTAATGTCTCTTTCATTGTGTCAAACAGCGTGCAGACACTGTTAAACTCTCTGTTGGCCTTCTCTGTGCTCAGGGCTGCCGCAGCTCCTTCCTCCTGCCTGGCCTTTCTCGGCTTCTCCTATCTGTCATGTCCCCAGGGGCAACTTCCGTCTCTCAGTGACTCCAAATTTTCATGGTCCCATTCCTCCTCTCCTCCTTCTCCCCCTCCCATACAAACACACCCCAGTCTCCTCTGCCTGCACAAGGACACCGGTGTCAGAGTAGCTTTCTGGGGAGCCGTGCTCACAAATGTGATCAAGAGAAGAAGCATCTCTAAAACAGCACTGTAGAGTCTAAAAGTAGGTCAGGCAGCGTCTGGGCACTGGGATAACTGGGCAGCAGAGTTCAGGTCTGTGCCCTGAGCTGTCACAGCCAGCAAGCGGAGGTGGGGGTTGCTGCTGGAAGTGTGTTTGGACCAGTAGAGGAAATGCAGCAACCGTGTGGGCACTGGGCCATCTAACCAGCTAGTTTAAACTGGCTGAGCTGCACTCCAGGTTATAGCTGGGCATGTCAGCAGCCCTGCAGAGCACAAACCCGTGCTAGGTGTGTTTCCCCAAAGGGCATGGTCCCGGCCCTGTGGAAATCAGATGGAGGTTTGTCATCAACTCCAGCTGGAGCAGAGCTGTACCCTTTGTCACTACAATTATTTCAGGTCTACTTCATATGGATTTTAGCAATAAAAATCCCCTCAGGAATGCTCCTTGTTTACAAAATCACCTCCTGCTCTGACTGAAACATTTGTATCTCAGTTGTTAGCCACAATAATGAGTTGACAATTTCCTCCAATTGGCACATTTCATTCAAGACACATTACTGTAACTACAGCTGCCTAAGATATACAAAGCCAGGTTCACCAAAAGTGCTGTTTACAGACACATGAACAGAAACGCCTCGAAGTCCACTGTTGTCTTCTTGCCTTTTCACTGAGAATGATGCTTCTTAGGCAGGTGGGGGGAAAAAAATCTTTAAATATACAGTAGTAAGCAATGTTATGGGGTCTCTGGTAGTTTCCAGCCCAGCTTCAGAGGCAGTCTCAGCAGCTGGCACAGACTAGTGTGAGATGTCTACATCAGGGCACTCCTAGTTCAGAGGAATGCTGGATCCCCAGCAGAACAGGAGAGCCAGCTTCACCGTGAAAGAAAAGAAACAAAATCACTTGACTCTGTTTCATCTTCCCAAAGGGTCGGGGAAGGTGAAAGGGGAGGGGGGAAGAACTCCAATTGCAGTGGCTTAAATCTATTTTAATAATGTCTCATGGCCTTGCAGTGTACATGAAAGACAATGGGCAGGAACGATTAATAATGATTAGTTTGCCATTACAGTGATAAATAATGTTAAATAGCTCTTTAGAGCAATGTTTAGGGCCTTCCTTTCCCTCTTTTTTCTCTTTTTTTTTTTTTGGTGGCAGATGGTGTAAAATCCCTGGGCCCTTTGGACCTTGACCTCCTGCAGATGTTGGGGTGGGACAAAATAGTCCTCAGGATGGCAGAAAGGGAAAGAAAATGAAAACCCTTCTAATGTACCGTATCAGGGCTATCAGTGGGGTGGACCACTAACTGCTTTTTTATTACTGTCACTTACCAGTCCCGATTCTTCTGTACTTAAAGAGTTATGTCAGCAATTGTGAGGCAGCTGAAAAGGAGAGTGGATGCATGTGGTGGTGAAGTATTATTGGAAAACAGACCAATAGAGGATGAATGAAAGATTATGAGAGGGGCAAACTACCATAGTTAGCAATGCTGCAACAAACTAGACATTGATATATTGTCCTCTTGGAGATATTCTGACAGCCTATTATAGTTCCCTTAATGAGGTTGTCATGCATTTCTCTTTTTGTAGCTATTAAAATCTTGTCTACATCTGCTGAGGTTTGCTTCAGAGAGGTGGAGGAGGGGACCCTTGATATTTTGTAGTCTGCCCTTGTTTAGCCAGGGTCATACCTGACCTAGCAGCAGAGGGGGATATTTAAGTTCTCCAAGACGGAAAAGTTCAGTGGATTTTCAAAGGAAAATAACCTCCACAGTGAAAGAAACATTTCCATGGTTGTATCCTCACAGTGAGCTGAAAGCATGATGGATGTTAATATGACTAATGGGAACTTTCTACAACAATTCCCAGATTCATGCAGATGGTGAGATAATGCGGTATGTGAGTCTCATTAAGTATAAAAATCCTGCACATCAACTCTGAATTACAATGTTAGCAAACCACCCTTGCTATACTAGCAAGGGTAATCTGACTCTCTCCAAAATAAGGAATGAAAATACTCCCTTAATGGTTTTCTTCAAAATAATCAATGATTCCCACTAGTAATATGCATGAAGATAAGTAAGTAGCTGGATAGGTAGGTAGGTGAGTAGATATGGCAGATGTGTTAGCACCACATGAGTAGTAGGAAGCAAAACTTCCACTGCTTGAACAACTTTCTTTCACAAGGAAAACAAATAGAATTTGGAACAAGAACTTTCCTCCTCTGAGGCACTGACTGTTTTGCCTTTGGGTCTAACTTTGGCTCTAACTTCTGGCTGTCTCAGGAGAGTGTGATGTACATGAGAGGCCTCCAAGCAGACTTTTAACTCAGATCCTTGCATGTGTTTTGCTAATTCAGTTCTCCGACACAAGGTCAGTATCTAGGAGTGAATAGAGGAAGGGTATCTATGGCTGATGTATGCAACTGGGGAATCGCCAAGGGCTCAGAAATTTGCCTGCATCTGAATAAAGGCTGGTTTAAGGCCACCAGCTTCCAGCTGCAGGGCATAAAGCACCCATTCCTTCTTGCATTCTCTGAACCTTGATATTTAACATTTAAGGACTTTCATTTTGAATGAAAACTCTCTGTCTCATAAACATTTTCTACTAAAACATGATATACTAGGAAATTTAATACATCAAATCAGATGCAGCAAGTTAATTTCCTGCAATTAGAAATTATACAGTTGGGTAATTGCTCCACAGGGCCAACTGATTTATTCTAAAGACTCTTGGAAAATGTTCTAATACATCCAGTTTGTACATCTTTATTGTAGTTTAATAAACAGAAAGCACACAATATGTGCTGTAATGGCAAATCAGACAGCCAGTATATAAAATCATTTGGGATTTGATGTCTAAGTCATCATTAAACTAGGATTTGCAATGAATATATCAGATGTCTTAACACTGCTCCACAAGCGGTATAGAAAACAAGCTCCCCCTGCTCTAATGAGGCAGAGAGAAATGGGTGAATACATTTTGATACACAATGCATCAGTGTCTGGTTTGTTTTAGTGAAACAGTAACCTCTCTCCCTTTTTCTGGGTAAATGCAGTACAATAGACTAACGCCACATGAATCTATTATGTCTTATAGGGCTTTTAGCGGGAGTATGACTGTTTAACCAGGCAGTGACACGAGAAGAATTACTATCCGACACTCCAGCTGAAAGTAGAGATTTTATTGATTCACTGCACTGGCCTGCCATTTTAGCTTTGATTGAGAGTCTTTCATGAAACCAAAAAGGTAACACTCCTTCATTGAAAACAACAGCAGGCAGTCCAGCCTGGACTCAAACCATCTGCCAGCTTAAAAGAAAGATAAAGGTGTTTCCCAAAGCATCTACGAGCCTAGATCTATCCAGTAGATCTATCACTACAACTAGCACATATCCAGGCTGACATACAAGAAATGCTTGTGAAGTCTTTGACTGGACATTTCATGTAGATCTAATTATCAAATGTGATATAATCTGGAAGCTAATTACACCCAGCAGCATGGTAGCTACAACTTCCCTCATTCAATCTTGCACATCTGAAATCTTCACATCCCAGAAATGAAGGGATATCCTTTTCTTGCCCTTTGTTTTCCAAAACCGCTTCTGAAAAATTTTGTCTTTGTTTGCTTTAGATCAGCTGTTTCAATTAAATATTTTCCTAAAAGTAGAATGTTCTATTTTAAACAAAAGAGATTTGCATTCCCAAGCAAGTCTGATTCCAGAGTGGCATGTGAACAGTGTGCTTGTTTACACTTCAGTAGATATTCATGTAGTCCTGGTTCCATGTGCTGCCATTCCAGGCAATCCTGAACTCACAGTGCAGACACCATTTGATACCTGTAGCTTTCCCTTTTCAGACCTTACCCTCCCTTTGTTTTTTAAGATCACAACTAAAAGCATTGTAATACAATGTAAAAAAAAAAAAATCCTAGAAAATGAAATGTAAAGTCAGTGCAAAGAAATCTAAAGTCAAGTACAGTAACATACAGGATTTAGGAGTCCCACTGTCACCTGACATAAATCTGAAGCTCATTCCATATAAAAGCTACCAAAACTAAGTGTGTCCAGCAGCACTTACTCAGAAATTTCTCTTTTAAAGGGAACAGTTCTTTTCAAATCAGTACAGGTCACTGAGGAATTTCAGATCTTGAACATGAAAAATTTGGCTATTTGTCATATATTATCAGACAAAAATATGTAGTTCTGTCTCTGTTTTTAGTAAAAATGGGAATTTAAAATATCAAAAGCCATGGAGAAAGTTTGGAAAATACACATGCTGGGGAAGAAAGCATGGAGAAACCCTGCATGATTCCCTGGGAAAACCAGGACCTGGCACAGACCCAGAGCTAGTGAGCCTCACTGTTCCTGGAGTATCTCCCCACACCCTTCCCCAAGGGGCAGAATTTCTGGACAGTTTGTTAACTCAGGTGAGCTTCACCGCCCCAGCAAACTGGTGCACTGGGTGACACAGGATGTACTTCCTGTGGCACTGCGACCCCAGGTATCAGATGTTACGAGCACCGAGTTTACTTATGGACAAAATGAAGTTTTGGTAACACCTTTGCCCAGCCCTGAGCCGAAAGTAATAAACCTTGGAACTCTGCTGAGTTTATACAGTCAAAGCAGCATGCTAGTATGGCCACAAGGTGTGCTTTCAGCTCTCAGTGGAGGCAGAATGCGACCGAGTCCCCTCAAAATGCAGGCAGAGCAAGCTCACCTCATTGCCAAGTGTGAGCTCACATCTGCAGAGTACAAGCAAATCTGGAGACTTTTCAGGAGCCACCCTGGTTCCAGCAGACTGTACAGGAAAACAAACCAGGGCCAGGGTGGGGGCTTGAGCCCTGCTGTGCAGTTGTCTATACTGGTTGATTCTTAGCACATTCCCTGGTAGGGTTTTTCCCCATAACAATTTACTGTCTCCCACACAATGCCTAGGCACCCTTAACAGACTATCCCAGACCTTGGATTTTCCTAAACATGCAGTTTGCACGAGGCTGCTTTGTTTTGGAGGGAAGAGGTCCATGGACATAAGCCAGGTTGTGTCACTTCTCCTCAGAGCCTGTACCCTGTCCTTGGGTTCTGCCTAATTTAATAGCAGAGCTGGGATAACCATTTTTGTATGGGCCTTAGCTCCGTACAGAGCCCAGCACAGGCTCCCGCCATTCCCAGGGCATGGACACACAGTGCCCACAGGCCTGGGCTGCCTGCAGTGCACAGGCACCTCGGTGGTGCAGAAGTGACTAAAATGCTTCCCTATCCCTGCAGGGCAAGAAAAGGATATAGCCTTGCTCTGCCAGTGCTGTATCTGAAAGAATCAGCCACACAAGCCACACTAGTTCTGCTGAGAGTCAGCCATGGTGGATCTGCACCCACACGTGACCAGTCCGCAGCCTGGAGACATGAAGCGCTGAGGACTAAGTGTACAGCTCTGCAGCAATTAGCCTCAAGAGCTTACAACAAATGCAAGACAATTTAGAATGACAGAAAAATGTTCCAAGAGACACGATAGTTGCACAAAATTTGAAGGCTGCAGAAGGATCTCAGGAATCGGAAATAGCAGAAAATTACACAATGCTTTCACCCTTTTTTCCTCTCAGCCAAGTTTCAGACCAGGGTAATTACAGCAAGCTTATGTTATAGACATAGAAAGAAAGAAAATCCAAGTTTGAAATAAGATCAGCTCTTTGGGTTCAGTCCTGCAAATCTGCACTCGGACAAAAATCAAGAAATACTTTGGAAGCTGGATAGCAAACATGGGGACAATTGTGTCTGGCTGGAGGCACCAGTAGGTCAGGCTCTCCGGGCCCTTTATTCACACAGGCTCAGTGTTTCAGGGTTCTGAGAACAGCCCACTGTGGATGTGTTACCAGACTTCTAGGGATGCATGTCATTCCCTTGCATTCCACTTGCTGAAAATCACGAGCTACTGTCAGATACACAGAGTATGTAATCTGAGAAAATGCCACAAATAGCAAACTGTCAGCTCAGGAAAGATTAAGCCAAATGCTCTTCTGTGCCCCTCCGCAGAAATGGAAGCAGCGACATGACTGGAGATCTCAGCATCACAGGCAGGACAGAGAAGGCTCCCCAGTATATGTCCCTAACTGGTTGGGCTCCTCGGAGGGTGTAAGTGCTGGTAAAAGGAAAGCAGTAACTTTGTATTCATGCCAGTGACATGCTGGGTTGTATTTCAGTTGTGGTGTGTCATGGAGCGGAAACTTCTTTGAGATAGAAGTCTCTTGGCCCTTTTCTGTTCCACAGGTTCTTATGGAGATGCAGTTCCTCTGTTTTTTAGCTCCATATGGCCTGCCTTCAAGCTGTTTCGAACATCACAGAGGGACAGCCGATTCAAAGTTCCTGTAAATTTCCTAAAAATAAGGGGCCTAGTAGAGACATTAATGGCACCACGTAGGAAAGTCTGCTGAGTGAGGTCAGCTCTTGTTAGACTTTAGATCTCTAGATATGTGGGATGTGGGTTTATGAATGTCTGAATCACAAAGTCACGGTAAGGTTTGCACTACAACATAAAAAAACCCCCTTGGCAATCCCTGAGAAATCCTGGGGCAGTCAAGGCAGGTGGGTCCTCTGGTATCCCACCACAGTTCCCCTTAAAAAGTCAACCAACCACAAAACAGTATGAAACAAACCACCACAAACTGGGGCTGTGCTACAGCCTGGGCTCGTGCATCTCTCATTGCTTTTGTAATGTAGGTAAGCAGACAGGGAAATAGACTGGAGCAGTTTTCTGCAGCATGACAGATATTCCAGGTGACATTTCCCACTGAAGGCTGGCAGGTAGAGTGTGACACACATTTCAGTCTTGGGCAGTTATCTTCCATCCATGCAAAGACACTGTCACAGCCTTGTCCAAGTGCTGTACAGGAGCACCAGGAGGCCTCCACAGGCTCAGCCCCCACAAACCTTGAGAAGTGCCCGGGTCTGAGCTTCTTCTATTATCTGCTGAGGAGAGCTTCAGTAAATGGCATACAACAATGAGAAGAAATACAACATTCCTTGCAAATAAGGACAAGAGATACCTCTGAGTTTGTCATTGCAATCAAGCTAATGAAGCTCTAAAGAAACTACACATGTGACCCAGTATCACAGACTGTACAAAAGAAATGCACTTTATCAGGCTCCATTGTGGTGGATTTTGCTGTGCTGTCATCTGAGTTCAATATTCAGTCATTCTGCAACGGCGAGTGCTCACAATGCCACAACTCAGCGACGGACTTAGGGGGAGGCTGCTATCACCAGCTGGATGAGAGATTCACAGCTATCCAGACTATGCTAAAATATGCTGAGAGAAGCTCAACACCAGCCACTCTTCCTGTCATCCCTTCACCTCTTTGTTTATTTCTTATTCTTATGCTTTATATTTCAGACCATGCCCTTCAGGGCCAAGAGCTTCAATTTCCTCTGCATTTCCCCTGTGTCTGTGGTAATGCAGGTCCCACCCCAGCGAAGCATCTATGCACTGCCACAATGTAAGTGTTGGTGTGAGACAACAAAACTGTCTTGCTTTTTCACTGTTTTCAAACATCCAGCTCATAAGTATTCCAGTACCACAGCAATACCTAGAAAGGATCCTGTTACTGCAGCTAAATTTGTTCAAATTCATTTCACTTAAAAAAGGTACTAAGACTGTCTTCGTTCAGCTATAGCCTCACTTTCATTAATCACTATCTTGTTCAGGCTGTGTTTTATACACTCAATTATTCAGTTTTGCCCTGGTAATAACTAATGTACCATTGTAGGCGAGAAGTAAAATGCTTCAGCACAACCCCTCCATTCCTAATGGATTCGCTGTTTGTTTACATTATACTGTAATAGCTATTGATCTTCACACGATTATGGAATCCAGACAGCATTAGAAAATTCATTAATGATGACTATAGAAGCTTTAACCCCATTTAAAATGTTCTTCACTTTCAGGCTATTCTACATGAATGACAACATCTATTATGGACAAAGGCACTGTAACCACCCCTAATTTGCAAAGCATATTATCTGTGATCAATACTGAATGATAAAGCACAGCTGACTGAAAAGGCCAATTTTGGAATTCAAGCGACATATGGTTTAAATCCCACAGTAACCACCCCGCACTAACTAAACAATGAGGACATACAATATCCAGGATTTCTAACGCAGTGCTCCACAGTTAACACAGCTCTTCCCTTGGGACTAATGCCACTATTTACATTTTTGGTTTTCAAGGACAGAGAAAGAGGTTTGCTGTTTCCTTCATCGCATGTGACAAGGTGTAATGCATAATGAACAAAATGCCATAATTGCTTAGTAAAGGAACTTTATTAAGCCTAGAGAGTAACTTTATTTAAAAAAAAAAAACACTTCAGTGAACATTTTGTTCTAACAGGATACTGTTTTCAGGTTTTTTTCTGAAAAAAATAAACATTGTCAACAAAATTACCCCATATACAATTGTTTCACAGGGCTCCTTCCTACAGCACTAGTCTTGTATGTCTTAATAATACTTTCCAGGAAGTCTGTTTGTTTTAGCCTACTTTGAAAGATGGATAATGAGGAAGACTAAAAAGTGCCAAGCTTACTGCTTCATTTAGATTCCGTGGCTGTTGTCCTAGCTCTTTCAAGTTATGTATTAATGACAAAGGGTTATGAAAGGATTTTATTAAACATTAAGTACCTTGGCAATGTAACTAAAGGCATAAACCACAGCAACCTACATGACAATTACATATTGCAGCTCTAAAAAAAGGAAGCATTTAATAATTATGGCTTTATATAATTCTGATGCCAATAAAAATTCTGGATGAAACTCACCCCAAGTGTAACTCACTGAGCATATAACAAGGATGAATTTAGTGTTGTGCATTCATGGGAATAGCTTTGCCTGTAAGGAACCAATACATTTTTCAGCAAGCCACATAATAGAGACTGACCTTAGCCAAATAATTCACATTTTCATTCCCATGCAAACTTCCACAGAAGGAACTAGATGCATAGCTCTGCTTTGGAGAGTACACAGTACAGCACCACATCTCACAGTAAAACCTCTCCATACAGAGCTGCTGAGCTTTTACAGCTTGTCTGCCAAACTGTAGGAATGGTCATTCAATACATTTGCACAGCAATGAGCCCAACACAGTCTCTAGGGGTGTGTTTAGTTTTCCTGACCGTAGGGTATCTATGACAGAGGTATGAACTAAGTCCATGTGCCATGGTTATATGTTGTGGTTTCCCCCGTGATCTGATATTGTCCCCTGTCACGATCTAGTCAGTGGAGCCTGGAGAGCTGCTGTGCCTACATCTGGCATATCAGGAGCTCAGACACTCAGCACAAACTCGGTGTGGTGCTGAAGCTGGGCCAGCTGAACCCCAACCAGCAGAGAACATAGGTGTTAAATACATTATATGTACTGTGGTAGCTCTTTCTGTATCAAGACCCATTCATAAGACAGGTGGTCAGTGCAGAGGTAGGTGCAGGAGGCAGGGGGAGGCTGCCACTGTGCAGAAATTGGGACACAGAAGGGGCTGCCCCACATGAAGTGTTCAGTCCACCTCAACAGGCAAAACACGGCCATACTCTGCAACCAGAACCAGCAGCCAGGAGGAACTACCAGGTCCCACCACTTGGATATAACCACTGAACACCAAGAGATGGGTGTTTATGCCCATCACCTGCTAAATTACACGGTGCATGCAAAAAGTGTCACTCACTCCAGCTGGTGGCCTGGGCTTCAGTTTGCCCACATGAGTGATGCCTTAAAAGGCCAGCCTGGAAACAGAGACTAGACAGGAGTAAGGGAATAAAGGTGGATATTTATTCAAAAGGCCTTCAGAGGTACACCCTGGGCAGGCCAAAGGCTACACCCAAGATGGACGACAAGTCACAAGTTCTTCACACTGTTACAGGTTTGGTCCTTTTGCATATCAGCATAAATTCGCCAGTTAAACTTTAGCTAATGATGGAACTGCCCCTCAGCTTGCCATCCTCCTCAAGATGCTGGTTTACACATTTTGGGCCTAGGACAGTCTGGCTGTCCTTGAAGAGCAAGCCTGGAGAGGCTTTGTTATGTCTATCTTAGCATGAGAGAACAGCAGCTCACAGGCTGCAAGACAGTTCAGAGTTACACACTAGGAATACAGAATTCGAAAAAATATAAGAGTTAAAACCTAGGGCATCATTTGGCTGGGGATGTAAGATGAGAAGCACTGGGAGTTTGCGACAGTGAAGCCACAGGTGCTGAGAGACAGCAATGGTGAGAGCTGCACTGACAGATACCCATACCTACGTGTTTCTACAGCTATAGATATGTGTATCAATTGCAATTTACATGCATGCAGTTTCTGAATTAAGAGCAAATTCCCACATTATACACAAACACATGCATGTGAGCTGAGAGCACTGTCTCTGTCTCCCACATCACTGTCTTTAGCAAAGACATCATTTTACCCCATATATACAACCAAAGCAGCTCAAATTCAGAATCATGAACCTAAAGTAAAATTTGTTAGAAAACAGCTGGTGAGCAATCCAAGGGCTGAAATATGTTAGCTTATATATAAGCTTGTAGTTCACAGAAATTTGTATAAAGTCTCCAGTCTGCTTAAGGATCACGGATTTACAGAAGAAAGCACAAATTCCACTCAATCAAAAGGAGAGCAAAGAAAAACCTAGGGGAAGAAGAACATACCATAAAAAGAGTGGTCAAAAGTGATCAAAGCTGAACTGATCTGAACTGAAAAAATCTTGCCAGAAAAACCTCAGCTCCTACAAAACATGTCTAGAAGCTCTAGGAATAGGAAACTGTTTCCTAGACAAATTTTAGTCCAATCTAAGTGACATTGCTGTGTAAAGCAATCTAAGCAACTTCATGAGTCCAGGAGGATAGCAGAAAAAAAGATAAGTACTTAGCAATTTCAGCCTTAATGTAACATCGACCACACCAGCAATCACAGCCTTCAACTACCTTGATATGCAAGGTAAGCCACTAAGAAGAGAAATTCATACATGGTGCAGATAATGAGGTTAATTTTTCTGTGAGCTATCATGGACATTATTATAGTACGTTATCAGTACTTTGCTAAAATTTTTCTCACTATGGAAATCAATCTTCCCTTCTTGGCTAGAGCATAAAGGCTGAGATTTATAAAGCCTTTTAAGGTGCCTCTAAAATTAATGGGAATTGGATGTCCTCATTACCTACATGCTTTGAAAAACTCAGCCAAAATGCATAAAATGCATAGGCAGTGGCTATCACTAAAACCTCTCCAGTTCTGCCTTTGAAAGTGGATAAGGATATCATCATGTTCAAATGATTCCCTGTAAAGAAGTTAGCACCAGGAATATTTAGCGAACTCTACAGTGCTCACTGTAAATTACTTTCAAAGGCATGTGCAAAGACTTTACTGGTGTCTACACAAACAACTGCATGAAGTAATTCAGTGAAGTGAATCTCTGAGGAGGAGTTGCCAGCACCACAGTCCTGAAGGAATGGGATTTACAGTATATCCTAAGCAGCCATTTTGTTGCTCCAGTTGGGAAAGGTCTGGTGACATGAGGCTGTACATCCTCAGAGCTATTTGTGTGCTGGTGTGCAGACTGCAGTCCAGAGGCATGAGTGCAATGGGGCTGGTCCAACTGGTTCTGTTGAGCCTGCTGTTGAAATCATGCCTAGTTCCCCTCCACCTGAAAACCTCAATAAACCATCTCCGTTTCACCATTGCCACCCTTGTGGGCAAAAGCCATGTTGTGCTAGATCAGCTCTCTTTCTCAGTCCTTTTTTATCATTTTTCCCCATATTCTGAGTAAAAGGGGCATCCTTGCCAACTGCCTTCTTCCCCAGTCTTGACCATGCCTCCTTTCTCACCCCAGCTGGCTGGTAAGTGAAAATGGAACTAAATGCTGTGTCTGTAGTGCTACAGTGAGGGTCATGCAAACCCTGGGAGAAGTTTTTTGCTGCTGTTGCTACCTCGCTAGCAGACCCCAGATGGACTAGTTTACATGTAGCTCTGGCACTGATATCATAAACATAAGCAGTGCAATCACATTCCACAGTGGAGTGCAGATGAGAAAAACCAAAGGAGAAAAGCTTCAGCCTTGTGTAATTTCCATGATTAAAATCAACAGCAATGTTTGACTAATTGGCCCACCAAGGCCCTTGCATTGGCATAATTTAAATAAGCTTAAAAACAGAACAAGGTTAAAAAAACAGCACCATTCACCTACCAACAGGGCTGCATAGTCTCTTCACTGAGTTTGTGTTACACAAGGCTTGTTTCTCTCTGCAGGAACGCCACAAAGCCTCCCAAGCTGTCTGGTGGAGTGCCCCACTGAAAAATGAGACTGACCAATGTGTTCACTGTCAGCATCACCAGTCATTACACCTCTGAACAGGGACACCACAAGAAGAGGGTGGAAACACACATTCTCCCTCTCCTGCTCCATGCCTTATCTTCATGCATGTCCCGCAGATTTACATGGAGGCAGGAAAAACAGCCGTTTCTCTGTTACAATCACTAGGAGCAATGTGTGTTATACGACCTCATGTGTCACGGAAAAGTGGTTGCATCCCCATGCACTCATGCCCAGGGCAGATGGAGCTTGTCCTGTGTCTGCTCTCAGATTAGTTTCAAAGTATTCGAAAGAAGTCATGGGAAGGCTGAGATAGAAGAGGACCAGGTAGGGCTCTAGACATTTCTTTCAAAACCATTGGTGAGATCTCTACTGAGAAGGTCCTGGGCCATCAGGTAGGCACTAGCCTCCCCAGAAGACCCCCTGTGAGACCTTGCCTGCATCTGCCCAGCTCTATCTGATTGAAATAATGATCCAGAAAACCGGGATTTAGGTGATCTTTGTTATGTAACTGTCGCTGAGCTCACATTTGGGGCGGCAGGCCAGCGGGTGACAGAAACCACTCTGGCAACTGCTAATTGGCCTTAGTAAGGAGTAAGTCAGAGAGACTGGCCCGGGGCAATGTAATTAGCAAAGTCATTGGCAGCTTATGCCAACAGTCTAATTTAGAGAGTAATAAATAGTTAAAACCAGCAGTCTCCTGGGGGCAGGAGAGCGTATATACTAGGACAGCTGACACAGTGAAGCATCTATTGCCCCCAGGTGGCACCACCCCGTGCAGGGGCCGAGCTGCCACCAGGGACCTGACATGTCCCTCTGTCAGAGCAAGCATCTGCCCGGCAGGGTCTGGGGTGCTGGTCTAGACTGGAGTGAGGCTGGGGGGTCTGAGTCGTGTGTGTTGTGCATCTGTATGTGATAGAACAGGATTCTTGGAATTAAAAAAAATCACTATCCACCCACTAAACTCGCCTTGCTAAGTAAAACAAGTTTGATGGTACATCACTGAGTGGTGTGGGTCTGTTCCTGCGGCCATCCCACCCTATGCCCTCACTGCAGAGGATTCAGCTGTGGCTTAAGGAGAGGACCTGAGCAAGAGAAGGGGAACTTCCAGGCTGTGCCTTGCCCAGGCTCATTTCTCCATGCATCCAACAGGATGAAAACCGATGGGCATGGGCCCATCTGTCAGCTCACAAAGCTGGGGGCTGCAGGGAGGGGGAAGCAGCAGTGAGGGAATAAAGAGAAGTGGGGAATGGGCTCTACTCCCAAACACCTTGCTCAGCACAAGGCTGGATGTAATTTGCTGCCCGTAGATTAACAGTGAATTATTGTCCCCTGCAGCAAAGCTGAAGTGGTGAGGTGTGCAAGAGGCACAGTGTTTCCCAGAGCAGTTCCTGAGATGAGGCAGCTACCCAGCTTCTGCATTGCTCAGAGCAAAGCCTTGAGATGCACAGTAGCCCAAAGTAATGAGCCTGGCTCTGGCAATAAAGTGATTGTGGCAGTAAAGTGAAACAGCCATTATGTACTTGGCAATGGCTCTAGCCTTGAGATAACCTGCTTTTTAATTGAGCTGAGGAATGTTTTCATTCTTTCTCAAGTTGCATATTATTTATGGGTACGATGTGTAATAATAAAAATTACATATCTTGGAAAAAACAATGAGCAGAGAGTCAGCTGGAGGAACACTACACAGCGGGTGTATATTTTCTAGAGAGGTAGTCATCTATTTTAAGTACCATTGTGCTCTGTTTCGCTGTGGTAAACCCACACAGAAAGCAGCAGAACACTAGCGATGTTTCTGCATGTACAAAGAAACCCTGTTTAAAAGCACAACCTCTAGGCATGTGCTGTAAAGTACCTCACCCCTGAGTTCCATGCACTCATCTCTTCACAGACGTCTCCCAATCTGTATTCCAGCAAAGCTGCTGGTGGAGGGAATGGTCACAAAAGGTGCACCCCATGCCACTGCTCTGAAGTGTTCATTCTCAGCAGAGCATCTTCTCTCTCCTCTGTAAAGAGAGCAGCAAAAATTACTCCCAATTTCCTTCCATGCTTCAGTGTGCTGAGCACCGACACCACTGATAATTGGGGGAAGGGGAAAGAATGCACTGCCTTTATCCATTTTTAATTGCTGGAGACTGTAAAGTTGATCTTCGGGAAATAAATACTTTGCTACTTTCCTCTCCCCCTCTCAGCATGCCAGCACATTTGGTTTATCGATGGGCATTTAATAATAACTTTCAATACCGGAATTTTCTCAATTGCTTCTTCAGGTTTTTGCTCCAAACCGCTGTGGTTGGATTACTCAAGGGAAAAGCTGAGCAAATGGATTTTGTGTAGTGTGCATCTGCACGGAGAGAGAGTGAGAGAGCACAGAACCACTTAAATGATAAATCAAATATTTTTTTTAAAGTATTTTCCTTTGTGCAATAACCTTTTATTACAACCCTGCTGTCACAAATAGGCTGTTTAACGCTTTGTGCCCTGTCATCCTCCGTGAACAGTAGAAGCAGGACTGTGCTGCACACATTATCTTAAAAATGTTTGCAGCCAATAGGTCTTGAATTTTAAATGGCAACAGGGCTGCCTACAGGTTTGTTAGCCTGACATCTACTTGTCTTTGGGCCTAGAAACCAAACATGGGGAGAACTGACTGAGGAAAAGAAAAATGAACGCTGAAAAGGAGAAAGAAAAGGAAAGAATGCTGTACCTGTAATGTAAATCTCATGTTTAATTAGGAGGGCTGAAGAACTGTGGCCAGGAAAAACATGTTTCTCTGTAAGTGGTTTTGAATAGCACTGAAGATGAATATAATAAGGCTGACAAATACACCTTGGAGGGTGACTGCAAGAATAAAATCGATTTATTTAATAATTTAGAAATTGCTTCCAGCCATATCTCCCATTAAAATCTGAAGGCCATTGTATTCTGTATTTCTTTGGTCTTTTTTCTCCATTTTAGTTATGCTCCGCCAGCTTTGATAAATAAGTAATACATGGGGGGAAAAACACTTATCTCGAGTGCTTTGCTACAGCCCTGTAGGGCTCTTTGATTCTTTCTAACTCTAAATAGATCAAGTCAGGAGCAATCATGTCCCTGGAGAAGAATGATGTTTCAGGGTTAATACTTTAAATATAAGCATGGAAGTCCAAAAATTAAAATTAAAATTAAAATTGTATTAATGACTGTCAAATATCAAAGCAGGTAAGCAACATACTAAATGCATCTTCTGCTTCCCAAAACCAAAGGAAAAATCACCTGGATGTGTAAACAGCAGTCAGTAGCTACGTGTTCTTATGTAGGACAGGTGAAGGGAAAATGAGGCATAATGAGAGTAAAAATTAATGCATTTTTTTATTCTATCACCCATTTTGAAGTTTTCTCTTTATAAATGTTTCTGCACCTCAAGCTTCCTGAGATTTTTCTGCTGGTGGTGTTTTGACCTTAGTTGTTACAGATTCTCATTTTATACTGTGCACTTTAGAAAGAAAATATATTGGACAGTCCTGCTTGTTAATCAATTAAACATTAAGTACTCACCACCTTACTCACGGAAAAGCAAATATGGTCCAGGCACAATTCTTCTGCAACTATTTTATGCAAAATTCATGGTGTGAATTCTATAAACAATTTATAAAGTCAAGTATGAGTTTGATATAGGTGCATATCAGCAATGTAGGCCAACTTCATTTACACTGGGAAGTTAAACAAAAGCCCAGAAAATGCCTTTCTGCCCACTTGAGTTTGATGATAAAGCCAGCTGCATGGTCAGAAGGACCTTCCTTGTCTGCTCTGGCTGTTTGATGCTTTCACTTGCAAGACCAATAGAAAAGCTGAACTCTGCTATAGCAATAGCTATAACAATATTCATTAATTCTTTTCAGTCAAGTACTTCCATTTTCCCCTAATACTGTTCGCTTTAACCATTCTAAAACTAAATAAAATGGAGAAAGGAAAGAGAAAAGAGCACACACTAAAAGCCACTATAAAAGAATTGGCTGAATGGATGTCTTTCAATTGTTGTCATCAGACTTCAGATAAAAAAATGGGAAATTTCGTTAGCATGCTCTTACTTTTCCCAACATACCAACAAAAAGTAGCTTTAAAAGGGGCTTACATAATAGCCCATGTAGTTTTCCTTCAGCAGCTCGGTCAAGGCAGCACTCCCCACCCCAAACCGCTGTTTGGCAAGCCATGAGTGGACCATGGGAGCAGAGCCTGTGGTCCTGATCCATGACAAAACTGTGATTCGGATGGGATCCAGGCCTGATTACACCCCATCTCCCAACAGCTTAGCTTCTCGTTTCCATACCCTGCTGTTCTCAGACCCTCTTCCCATTGCCTTGGTAGCGCATGGCTTTGTCCACATATGGTTTGGGGCAGAAGCAAGCCCATCTAGCTGCTTGCCAGCATGGCCTGGTGAGTCTAAGAAGAAGCTGACTCCAGAGATCCCACACCAAAACACTTACAGCTTTTTTGGCTGCACATGGACAAAACCCTGCTGACTGGATGAAATGGTGCCTGAGTTTCTCTGGCAATTGCCAGAGCATGGGGGAGATTTTCCCACATCAGGAACTTGTGGGTGAGAAGAACAACATGTGGGGAGAAAACCAAGCCCCTTTGTGCCCTCATCGCCCATAAAGAGGCAGGCATGCATCCCTTAGGCACTGGATGTTTTAAGCTTCTTGTCTTGAAGTTATGGGCAGTTCTCATCATTCCTGCAGACCTGAGGGGAAGATAGGGAAGGCGGTATCACAACCTTGATGGTTTAGAGGGCAGGGCAAGGATCCAGAGCACTGCTGTGTGGGTAGATGTGACACTCACCCTCAAAGAGAGTCCATTTGAACAGTCTCACGGTGCTCCTTGCAAGAACTTTTTTCAGATCTTTAGGGGCTCTCTTCAACCATCTCCAAGAGGACCCCCACAGCCCCTAGCAGGTCTTGCAGACAGCAACCATTTAAAGGATTTCTTCCATTAGGGGACCCCTGAGAACTGGTGCTTAGGGCAGGCCCTGCAGAGTGGTAAGCAAACACGGAAACTATCTACTGCTTGTTTTTGTGCTAAGGTCTCATCAGGGAATACAGAGAGCTGATTGCTGGGCAGAGAAACAAAAGCAGGTGATGGGCGGCTTGTGAGCTTCCCTCACCTCCTATTTTCCATCTCAGCTAGCTTGCTCCCTTGTCAGGCTTAGCCCAGATAAGCAGTGCAGTAGCTGTGGCCAGCATGGCCAGAGAGCCATATTCCAACAGCCGGCTTTCCCTATAATCCTTATTATTCCTTACTGCTGAAATGGGGGAGGGGAAGGAGGAGGATTTTGCTGCTTTTTGTGCCTGTACAGGGCTGTGAGTTCTCTCTTGTCTGCACAGGGGCAGGCTCACTGCTCCTGTGTGTGACCTGCAAGAAACCCAGCAAAAGGGAGGAGGCCTTGCTGGAGCAAGCAAGGGACAAAAGTGACTTGGTTGCTACTGCTGCTGCTGCTGCTGCAGATTTGCTAAGAGGACGCACAAAGGCCCCTGGACATTACCGCTGGAAAGTCATTAGGAAGCTCACGGCCAGATCCCCAGCACAGATTGCAAGTCCTCCTCTCCCAAGGCACACACAAGGGCATGGGGGCTCAGGAGGAGGGGGGCTCGGGAAGGAAAGAAGGGGACCAGTCCCTTCCCCAAAAGGATGGGAATGAATTGGAAAGGGGTGGGTGGAGATCAGTGTGGGCAGACTGCAGAGTTTTTTGGGTGTGTTTCTTTCTGGTTATAATGTTTGCCCCTCCCCTCAGGATATTCTCTTTTTTTTTAAGTTTTATTCATGAGTTGTTAACCGTTTTGTTTAGCAAATCGGTTTATCCCAATGACCTTTCCCTGCTTTAATTTTCGAGATGGCAGATGGCTCTAAAGAAATCCCCCTTAAATGCAGAACCAGACCCAGCCTGTTTTTTCACACACTGGACCTGCATCAACATGCCAAGCACAGCTCCAGAAAAAAGGACAAAGTCCCCAAGAAAGAAGCAGGGAGGGAGAAGGAGGGGGAAGGGAAGAGAGAGAGAGACTAGACAGAGCCCAGGTTGGCTATTTTTTGCATTGTTAATCATCTGGGATTTCTCTCTGGCACTGTTTGCAGCTCCCCACCACTGCTCTCTTCACAGAGGCAGCAGGCTCCATGGAGGATGTCCTGTAGGACTGGTATCCCAAGGTGTATGTTACAAGAGGCTGATGACATAAGAGGGAGGAGAAACAGACAGGAGTGAGGGACCTGTGCAGGAATGAAGGGCAGGAATGCAGAAAGCAGAGGCAATGCTGAACCAAGCTGAGCAGCTGCTCTGGTACGAAAATACAAAATGGGAGCAGACGGTTGGAAGGAAGCATAGAAAAAAGCAGCCTGAAGCCCTAGCACCCTGAACTGCCAGCTCAGCCTCCTGGTGACTCCTCATCTGCCACTCATGTGAAGGGCAAAGTGGCTTTCCTAAAGTAATTTGTCACAACCTTTGTAGAAGGTCTTAGTCCCACTTACCCTTGCTGAACACATTTCAAGTTTTAACCCGTTCAGTTGTTATGGATGAATAAGTGAAGCATGTTCAAGAGCCATCATTTGTCTCTGCCCTATCTCTTTTTGAGAAAAACTGAAATGAATTGTCCCATCTGATATCTTTCTCCACTGGTAGTATTACCACCTGGAGATAACAAATTCCAAGAACTGGTTCTGTTCATTTTTGCTCACCATCAGATGGCTCTGGTTGAAAATGTGGTCAGAAAAGCAACTGTTAAAAAAAAAAAAAAAAAAAAAAAAAAAGAAGCTAATGATGAAATGCATTCAGGTTCTGCAACACTGGATTCCTCCCTGACCATTTTAAACTTATGCTTAAAATGAGAGATCCTGAGCAGGGCTTGCAAATGGCAGTGTGAGCTCCTGACTCAAACCAATTCATTCCAGTCTCCAGAGGGGCTGTACAAATACAGTTCTGCTAACCATTTAATCCTGCGTTTCATTTCAAGCATTTAAGTGAACCCTATTGCCTTTCCTGGCTGGCTTCAGTCATTTTGAGGGGGAAAATTGAGGAGTGGACGCAACCACAGCGTGTGACGTGTCATAGTCCATCACACCAAAAAAAGACAGGGGGGAAGGCTCAATCCCCTCCCTCCTCCTTCTCTTTCATTCAGCCCTAGGGAATTCCATGGGAGAAACACACGGAAGTGGTCTCCTGACCTGAGTCCTACCAACAATAACTTCAGCCCATAGCCAAGGTATAATCCTTGGACTACATCACACTACTTAATGTGTTGCACTAGTGGGAGTAGACTGCATAAGAGGGCAGCAGACAGGATCCTTTTTCCCTCAAGAAAGGTGTAGGTTATGCGTGGGAAAAATGCAAATTGCTACAATCTTAAGCTTCGTCATGGAGTCTCTTGGCTTCTTTTCATTCTGCGTGGCTTGTTTTCACTTGGTTTTTCAAAGTTCTGTCCTGAGACCAGAGAGACAGCTGAGGAAGACAAAAGGGCCTCAACTGCATCAAAGTCTAAAAGCACCCCGAAGTCAGTATTGATGAATCTCATGGATGAATCTGTAAGTGCCACTGTCACACAGATCAGTCCTAACCCACACACAACAAGGGAATTATTTCTGGTTTGGGGGATGCAAAGTACTCCTCCAGCATAACAAATCCAGCTGTCCCCCAATGGCTTGCTGCAAGTGGTGCCTAATAGACCTAAATAAAGTGGCCACAGTAATGTCCCCTCAGCAATTCAAAGTTCTAACACTACTGAAGAACAGAGCCAGGCTGTTGACTTCACTGTTTTATCTCATGTCTACCTTCACATGAACTGTTTGCCTAGCTCAAAACACACCCCAGCCCTGTTACTATTAGAGACAAGTGACCAATTTCCCTTAAATGACTTACCTGCAGGGCACAGACTGGGTTTTTTTCAGATTTTGCTTATTCCCCAAATGTATTGTGATTTCCTCAAGTGTTTTCAGTCAAACCATTTTTCCCCAGTGTTTGATTTCTGTGTAATGTCAGTTAACTGAGATGGTCCGTGATTATTTCTGTTCCCTGATGCTGTTCAGAGTCTGGAGGTCTATAAAACCACTGTGGCTTCTATTCACTCAAGGAGAGGTAGCAGCAAAACAGCATTTGGAGATTTTATAAAATATTAAACCTCCTGTTTTCTAGGCCACACAGTCCTTGCCTGAGGCAGCATTCATATAAAAAGTTAAGCTATTACAAGATTTATTGCCTGGATGCAAAGGAGCACACAAAATTGAAGTCTATGTGTCAGCCAGTTGGAACGCAGACAGATATTCCTTCTAAGGTGCCCTGAACAGGGCTGGAGACAGGCAACAGGACACGTGTGGTCGGCCCAGTGCAGACCAGCCTGTGCTAAAATAAAAGCACCAGCCTGGAAGTATTTGTGCTGTATAAAATAATTTGATTAAAGAGGACGCAGCCAGACAGAGCCCACGTACATCTGTGCCAGGGTTTGTCATCGCCAGCACACCATCCCTCACTAGCATGAGGGATCTCGACAGCGGATGCAAACATCTGGCTAAGGAGGAACCTTCAGTACATTCATTTAGATTCATTCATAGAGCCTTCACTCACCATAAGTTTAACCATGCTGAGCTCCAGATGGGCTAAAGATGTGTGGTGTTTGGGAAGGGAAATCACTGCTCTGCCCCCATAAGCCAACTGTACTCAACACTGATACACGGACCAAGCTTCCCAGGGGTGCCTCAGAAAGATGTGCATTTCTAAAACCTAATGCTTTATTTCTTCTCTGTGCTACTCAATGTCTCCAGACTGACAGATGACTTTTTTTCACTGCATTAATGTAAGGAATACGGTTTTACAGGAGTTCAGGATCAAGAGGAGCATTTCCAAGTGGTTTTATGAAGACGTATGGAAGCCAGGCACCTCTATATCCCTGTTGAGACTTCTTCTATCCTAACTATTGCACATTAGCTTTCTGCCTCCAAAGTGGTAATTCTCCAGTGCTTGACAAAGCTTTCAACTCAACACTGCAGGGAAGCAGCAGCATGGTGGATCTGCTATGCCACCTGTCTCAAACTGAATATTGTAAGATGAACCGTGTGTTCTGAAGAACAGAAGTAGTCTTCATTGGTCGTGCCATACTCCCCTCACTGGAAAGCCTTTGCCTCCAGCAGAGATTTGGTATGCATCCTGGAGCAAGTTTTATCCATCGCAAGTGTCACGGTCCCTCACGTACACAGAGCCAAAACATTCACTAGTTGCCACAGGAAGAGTATTCCCATTTTCACATGTGCACCTACACTCACACATACAACAGTGGCAGTACTTTTTCAAGCCAAAGAAACATCTAATGCCATTTCCAACCTTGACTGAGAAATAAATCCCCACAGAATCACAGGCTTAGGCTGGAAGGAACCTCTGGGGTCACCTCATCCAACCAACATCCCAGAGCTTAATGCTGAAAACAATCACCAGCTGAAAGCTTCACTGCAACCAGGCTGTTTCCCCTGGCATTGAGATGACAAGCCACTAACTCCACTTCAACTGAGAGGATGTGTTCTGACTCCAATACCTCCAAATGTTCACAGCTATGCTCTCTGGAGAGGAGAATAAGCTCTTTGTTCTTCTTTTCTTACCCTATTTGTAGAACATATATTTTTTCTCTTTGCATTGTCAGCCAAATAATTGGGTACTATGACCTCAGAAATGCTATGTTCTACAGTTAATGTCCCAAAATTCAGTAGTATCACATAAGGTTGACATTTGTGTGGAAGCATCAGTGACCAGAGAATCACAGAATATTTTAGGTTTGAAGGGGCCTCTAAAGTTATCTAGTCCAACTCCCATTATCAGAGACATCTTCAACTAGATCAGGTTGCTCAGAGTCACATCCAGCCTGACCTTTTATGACTTCAGAGATGGGATATCAGCCATGTCTCCTGTGCTAGTGTTTCACCACTCCCACTGCAAAAAATTTCTTCCTTATATCTCCTCTAGATCGACCCTCTTATATTTTAAAGCCATTACCTCTTGTCCTATTGCAACAATCCCTGCTAAAATGTTTGTCCCTGTCATTCTTATAAGCTTCTTTTAGGTACTGGAAGGCCCTAATAAGGTTTCCCCAGAGCCTTCTCTTCTCCAGGCTGAACAGCCTCAATTTTCCCAGCCTGTCTTCATAGCAGACGTGCTCCATCCCTCTGATAATTTTTGTGACCCTTCTCCAGACCCACTCCAAGAGGTCCATGTCCTTCCTGTACTGGGGACCCCACAGCTGGATGCAGCACTGCAGGTGGGGTCTCACCAGAGCAGAACAGAGGGGCAGAATCCCCTCCTCGCCCTGCTGCCCACGCTGCTTTGGTTGCAGCCCAGGACATCTTTGGCTTTCTGGGCTGCAAGCTCACATTGCCAGGTTGTGTCCAGTTTTTCATCAGCAGCATCTCCAAGTCCTTGTCAGCAAGGCTGATCTCAATCCATTCATCCCCCAGCCTGTGCTCCTACCAGAGCACCCTAACCCAGGTGCAGCACCTTCCACTTGGTCTTGCAAAATTCATGAGATTTCCATGGCCCCACTTCTCCAGCCTGTCCAGGTCCCTCTGGATGGCATCCCATTCCTCAGGCACGTTAGCTGCACCACTCAGCTTGGTGTCATCTGCAAACTTGCTGAGGGTGCACTCAATCCCACTGTCTATGCCACTGATAAAGATTAACAGTACTGGTCCCATTACGAGCCTTGGGGGACACCATTTGTCACCAATGTCCATCTGGATGCTGAACTGGTGACCTCTATCTTCTGGATGAGACCATCCAACTAATTCCTTACCCACTCACCACTGCACCCATCAAATCCATAGGACTCCAATTCGGAGAGAAGGATGTTGTGGGGGATTGTGTCAAAGACCTTACAGAAGTCCAGGCAGAACACATAACAAAGTACAGATAAAAGTTTAAAATGGTTCCTGGAACATGAAAAGTAAGGTATCCCTCACTTACCTTGAAGTATTTTTTTTAAAGTGTGCACGGTGCACAATATAAAGGTGAAGTTCATTACAATCAATTAAAAAACTAGGAAAAAAACTCCAAAATTAAGATTAATAACAAAATTCGTATGTGCCATGGAAAAATGTTACTGCTGCCTTGGCAGCATAAATTTAAATTCACTCCTGCAGTCATCTCTGTCACATCAGTTGACTGCCGTCATGGGAAATATTTATGTGACTAAGGGTCAGGATCAGGCCCAATATAAATAATAATATGATCGCTTAGAGGGAGCTTTACATCTGTACAAACACTGTCTAATGAATTCCTGATGGAGTTCTGCTGTTGACTAAGGAAGTCATGTGAGAACCTCCACAATAAGTGAAGCAGCAACACATTTTGGATCAAAGAAAATCATACAGAAAAGCAAACTAATATACAAAGGGCTGTAGTCATTCTTGGCATATTTCCTCCTAAGTCGTTTAGGCCCTCTTTAGGCACTGCCACTATTTACTTTATAGAAAAATATCCTGGCCTTTGAATTGAAAGACCTTCAGTCTTTGATATCAGAGCCCTCATGTTTAACCAAGAGGACAGTCTTCAGGGAGACGAAGGTGATATGTGCAAACTTCAGCTCCATACAGTATGAACTCTTTACTGCAAAGGTGACCTTTTCATTTTGCTGTTGTGCAGTGTGTGAGCACAGCGAGGTCCAGATCCATGCCAAAGATTCCAAGGCACTCAGGAGCACAAACAAATAGCAACAGTCCAAATTTAACCAGGGTATGACCGCACTGAAACTAACACCAAATGCTGTAGCTGGGTGCTCTTCTTGAAGTGAATCTCTTCAGAAAGTGCCTGCGTTTTTACATGGCTTTTAGGAACTACAGCATTCCCTGTACTTGCAGAAGCTGGATGTGTTGAGAACCTTCACCAGACTCTATTCTGGCTGTCTTCACCTCAAGCCACATGCACAAGACCAGATAAAGGCACCAACAGTATTTTCAGAGTCAGACCATAAAGGACAAGTGTCCTGTCAATTTACCTGCTAGATGTCATCAAATACTTGGCCCTGCTTTTTTACATCCTCCCGTGTCCTCTAATTCAGGTTGCAACAACTACCTTATCATATTCTAAAACCCCACTGAAAAATAATTCACTAAAATTGCCCGTACTGTTCACATACTGTGGCTTTTAGACCTACAACTGATGTTTAGACACCCAAATACAGGGTGGTATAAACCGGAGTTCAGTCTGTCTTAATTCCCTAAGACTGGATGTCAGCCTTCAGTGCTGACCAGTTTTTGATGCTCCGGTGTACAAGGCCATTCAACCCGTAACACTGGCATCCAGAAGGAGTCTCACCAGTTGGCATGGGGACCTGTTGGCTGTTCTGCTGGGCACCAAACAGCAATGTGCCTTCTAACAAGCAAACACACAAATCCTTCTCTGGAGCAGGCTCCTGATCGGGGATGCACCCTAAAAATGCCACAGTGTGAATGAGGGCAATGCAAAAGCAAAACAAAAAACCAAAACAACAGGCAAGGGGAAGAGTGGAGATCCATAATGCCAGAGTCAGCATGCACCAAAAAGGCAGGTGAGGGTAAACATATGGGGGAGTTGTGCTGTAACCAAATGAAACCTGCACCCCAGTGATGCAAAAATGTTGAGTGATGAGATCTAAACAGCAGAGACCATCCGATACAGATCCCAGCCCGTAAGGATATAAATATATGGATGAACTGCTAGCCTTGGAACAAGTTAAAGGGAAGTAGATGCTGCAGTTACAGATCAAAGCAGCAGAAAAATCCCAACATTTTTTTTAAACAGAGAACTTCAACCACTGTCCAGTAAACTGGTCAAACTGCCTGCAGGGAGAAAATTTAGAGAAATGATTTCTCACCACTTTAATGCTCCAAAATTAACATTTCCAGGAAATAAGCATGTCAAGAGGAGAGATTACTCTTGGCATAGAGTTAAAACACAGTAGATCATGTTACCTGAATGACTTTTACTGACTGCAGAATAACTAAAATATGTCCAAAGGGTTAGTTGGGTACCAAAAAAGGACCTGCTAACAGCATATTTGAAAACAAAAGACATGTCAGCAAATGAGCAGGAAAATATCCTGAAGGTTTAAAGGAAGGAAATTAAATCCTGGGAGGTAGCAAGAATACATCTTTTCATGAGATTGATAAGAAAATCTCCAAGGCATGTATATTGCTGAACATAAAAATAAAATTTTTAAAAAAGGATGAAACACAAAAACAAGAAACTAATGAACACAGCTGCCTGGCTTGGCTCGAGGGCCTCTTTGAACCAGTTAGAAGCCCTTCAGCACTTGGAAATCCAACCAAACTGATGCAAATAACAAGAAGGATAAAGTACAGCAAGGGAGAGGTAAGGAGTGAAAGAGAAGAGGCTGAAAGGTTTTCCCAGAGAAGCCATACCTAAAAGTCATAGAAGCTGCTTATAAACAAGAACTCAGTGGGGGAAAATGCAGTGTCTGTTGGATTGTTAGGGATTAAAAGAAGTGGTTGTTAGGCAGAGATAGAGAAAGCAGGAGCCATACAGTGGATCTCTAAGTTATAACATGACTGTTTTTCTTCACAGGTGGATACTTTTAGCATTTCAAGGAACAGTCGTTTATTGTCATGCTTTAAATGGCTTTACAGATTACATGCCCATCTCCAAACACTTGGGCAAAGTTTACAGAAACCAGTTATTAGTTATTATTGTTATGATTGTTACATGCACATATTTCCAAGCAACTAAATAATTACCCTCACGTTTCAATGCAGAATATTTTTTTGCAATATGAAAACATAATGGCACCAGACACACTGAATAGAGAAATGTATTTTTGATTATGTCTTGGTAATAATTGCCTTCACTGCTTCATATGAATTGAATATTTAAAATATCCTCATAAAAATAGCAATCCTTTAATAGGTATTATCCTCTTCCATAATGGAAGTACAGGTCATAGAACACCTTCCTTTTCTCATTATTGATGCTGCAGGAAACCAGGTTGATAACTTCATTGTCACTGCAACATTTCTGAAAGATTTTACAGGTGTCTAAAAATGCAGATATTAACCCCTGCTTTAAGCATTCGCTCACCAGCATATGACAGAGAACCCTCTCTCTAAGAACTCCAGATAAGGTGTTTGGCCTGAAATAAAAGAGTTTTTCCAGTTTCTTGGTAAGAGAGAAAAAGAGAGTTCTTTATCGAAAGCGTATTAGCATATTTTGCCTCATTAATAACTTCACTGCAGCATTAGTTTGCTTAATTATTGCACTTAGAATTCAACATGGTAGCTAATTAATTCAAAGGCTGGGGAAAAAAGACTGAATCGTAACACATATACACATAGCACTGTTTTGGGAGCACACTTTTTGGGAAAATCTTTTTTTTTTTGTTCTGTTTCATGAAACACTAAGTCTGTGAATACAGTAAGTTAAAAGTTATCTTTTTAATTATTTATTTTAATATGTTTTCCCAGGTTTACCCATTTAGTCTTCTCTCCTGGTGAATCTTCCTATAATAAATGGAGTTAATGCATCTCAACAGTCTGCTATTGGGACTTCCAACTCCATTACCCACTATTAAGATCTTGTTCTCTTCCTCTGCAAATCTTTCTATTTTACTGACAAAGGTCAAAAGGCACCCTAAATTCTTAGGAGGTCACTTAAAAACAGGAGTTCGCTTCTCTCCAAACCGCCCCAAAATTACATTCTCATAGCCCAAAGGGACAAAAATTTAAAAAAAAACCACTCTCCATTTCCTTAAGCCTTTCATTGTAGCTGACAAATAAAATCTTGTGCTATTTGGGTCATGTGTAAAATTCTCACCATCAGAATCAGGAATGATATTCCAATACAGCATCTTCTTAACTGCTTGCTTATCAGTTTTACATTTCCACAAGACAAAACCGTCAGAAACCAGTTAATGCTCCAGGGCTACTCTGAGCTGACTGTCTCTCAGATGATGCTACAAAAGCTGCCCAGTAGCTCAGGGGATTCTCACTGTGATGCTACAGTGATGCTCACAGAGGCATATGGTCCATAGCTGTGTTAACAGAAAATCTCAACTGGAATCAGCTACATCAGAAAATAAGTATTTCCATCCCTGCTACTCTACCTGAAGAAAATACTTCTGTACTGATAACAAGCTGGTATAACTGAACTAATCACCACACCGCTCTTTTGTTGCTGGGGCAGCTCACCTCGCACTACAGGCACTTTTCTGCTTTAGTCTCTTGCTGTCCTCATCCGTTTATACTTTGTCACGTACCAGCTTGGTGACACAGCAGAGGATTTCAGGGTGCTGGCCTCAACTGTCCACACTTTCATTGTCTTGGGTTGTTTCCATTTATATAACAAGCTTGCTTACCATCAGCTGTACTTTTTAAAGAGCAATAATGGGAATGGGGATTGACAGAATCTGATGAAGGTAGCTTGGACTTTTGAAGCCTGGTGTTGTAGCTCATGTTAGGTTGCGAAAGTGTTGTGTTTAATGAGTCTCTCTGCTTTTACTGGCAATATTTACACAAGGACCAGAGCAGTCCAGTGGTGTGGGGATAATTTTATTAGGGATTTCGGTGCCCCGAAAATTATTTAGCCCTGGAAGTACCTAAATTCAATAGTTATTCTCTTTCCAGTTGAAAACATTCTCTTTCCAATGGAAAACATTCTACAGATTTAGAGTTCTGTTTCCTGGCAAGCCTAGATCTGCTCCAGCTGTAGGGAGCTCAGCCATACAGACTAACAAGATGCAGGCAAAATATACAAAAAACCAAATTCCCTGTGCAGCCCTCTCCAAGACATACTGTCAAAGCACACCTAACACTGACACAGTCCCCAGGCTCACAAAATGGACCCTGAGGCATTCTACTTTTAAAAAGCATCTGGAAAAGGACATGCTGAGGGTGGTACCCTTCATCTATATAATATATTGAAGCGGCTTTTACGGAGGTTCACACAGTTATCTTGTCTCTTACAATTCCTGTTCCCTCTTCCATCCCTTCTCCCTGGAATCATCTCTAAGGGGTTTTTTTTCCTGCAATGTTGCTGCCCACCTCATAAGCCCATCACCTGGTAGTTGTGACCTACAGATTCAAACCCTTTCCACGAGAGCAGAGAACAAACCCTGGTTATGGATAACTGCCGTAACCAGGAAGCCACTGTGCAAGAGACAGACCCTTCGTCATGTTCCAGATGTCTCTTGCAGAAAAATAATGAGCCTTGTTCGTTCCATCCTTTAAAAAATAAAAATTGTTGTCTGAAAAGGTCCTACTATGAGGTGAGACCTGCCCTCTTACTGCAGCCAGGAGGTGGGCATTTGGGGCTGTAGGCTGGGAGGGTTTTGAGCTCTGCACCCCTCAGCCACCCTTTCCCAGCTCACAGGTCTGGTCAACCCTCCAAGCCATGGAAATCCCTCTGAGTAGCCAAGCCCATAGCCATGTCTGAGAGCTTCAGCTTGGCAAGGGAAAGATGGGCAGCAGAGGGGTTTGGAGGACTTCTTCCGTATCTTGCCTCTGGTTTTTGGGTACTGCAGTGCCCTGGGCTGGAAATTCTGTAGCATTCAGTGTCACATTCATTGCAAAAATGAAGGATGTTCTTAAATTAAACATGAGGACGAATAATGAGAGCACACACTCTGTTATTTATCTGGCTTTTTAAATCATTTTACATATTTTATATATCAGAGCACTTCAAGAACAGAATGAACCATAAATTTTTGTGCAGCTAACTCGGTGTCTGCATCACCAGATTTTCCAATACACCTTCTGTGGGATAATCTAGTATCCAGGAAAGAAGGGGATAAATTTGGTACTACCTGGACGTCCCTGCTAAGAAGTAAGCAGCAAAAAGAGTCAGTTTTGCCATTAAAATGTTAACTTTCATTTGCTGCATTGATCCAGTTTATGAATGAAGCTGATCAAATCCCTTTAGATGAAAACTATGGCTTGAGGCTATCTACATTCCCTTACAGATAGTCTACTTTTTGGGGCCCTTGCTTTTCTGCTGTTTCTGAGGGAAGCTAAAGTTCCTGGTCACAGTTCTGTGCCAAGCTGTAGCCTCCCCAGCAAGTTTTTTATCAGGGGAATTACACACTGGACACCCAGAGCAAGCAGAGAACCAAAGCTGAGCTGAATTAGCAAAAGATCTATTTAAGGAAACATGCCTAGCATCTGTTTTATCGAGCATATGTACTCTGCTCATTGCTGTGCACCATTAAGACTTCATGCAGAGATCATAAGGCACACATGAGCACTGCAGAAGCTCCAAGATTGCTATTTTTTTCGTTCTTTACTTTGCCTCATCAAGATTTCATTCAGGACCACTCTAGCCTAAAATTACCCCAGTAGTAAAACTAAAATCCCCCTGCCAATGATTTGAATGACAAGGGGGCATCACATACAGAGGGAATTTTCAGAGTCACTAATACACACTGGGGACGTGACCTTGTTTCAGCTACAGGAGTCTGGGTAACTGAGGACAGATGCACTATGTTATACATGAAAACACACGTTTAACCACTGTTAGTAATGACAGGATCTAACAAGACAGGATGCTCTGTCCTCTGGCTGTGTTGAGCCCAGCAGGAGAATGCCCCGAGTCAGCTTGCCTTCCCACAGACTGAGGGAGGACATCCAGTGGGAGAACAGTCACCCCTTCCACCATCCCATGTCCCCTAGATATCCATACTCAGGAGCACCTTCACCAAACACAGAGCCTCCTCCCCACGCTACCATTCATGATGGATGGGACAGAGGAAAACCTGTGGAACGTCCTCTGCCCCGCGCTCCTGGTTCCTGGCTCTGCACACTGGGAGGACCTGGCAAGGAGCCTTTCTCCAGACTATTCCTAGACTAAAGCATCCCAGCTACATCATGTGGAGTCTGAACCAGAAGGGAAGAAACAACCCTGCTCAAGCGTTGAACTGTCTCACTGCCTTGTTTCTGGTCTCGACCCCCCAAAAGGCACACAGGCCAGGAGGTTAATCTAAAATAACAAGAATGTTCAGAAGCTGGCAGCTGGATCTCCTCAGGGTTCACAAGGGGCAGATCAGCCACTCGTTGCTTTCATTATCTGGATTACAATAAAAAGAGAGAAAAGAGGGTAAGAGGCAGTCACTTCCCTGCAGACTCCTTGCCCAGACGTTAAACCAGCTGGCTACGAAACCCACACAGAGGCTTTGCTGCCAAACCCAGGGTTGACAACACGAGATGGAAATATGGCTTCTACCTTTCCCTCTCCTGACAAAAGAGATCTAATTATCTGTATCACAGCCTGGATCTGCCGCAGCAGATGCCACCTGGGATACTGCTCTGCAGAGTCACACGTCCCCACTGGTACCACGTCCCTCAGGGTTTGGAGAAGGTCTTTGCCACCTGCACCACCTCTTGCCAGTGGGCCTGGAAGGGCAGTTCCATGAGGATCACAAGCTGTGGGACCATGGGGCCCACACTTTGCATTGCCTTTGCCCTGAAGTGCTGCAGCTGCATCCCCACATGGCCTCACAATGTCTTACACTCCACACCACTGCTTCGAGCTGTCGCAGTGACCCTCCTCCAAAGACTTCATCCTCCTTCTGTTAAATATTCACCTTCCCATTTGTCCAGGACATATTTCAAGTTTGTATTTAAAGTACACTCCTCATGAGAAATGCACTTGGTCCACCAGGCAGGGCAGGAGAGGTAGCTCAAACAGACACCTGCATTGGAGAGAGAATAGTTCTGCCTTCTGGTAATCCATCATATTCTGGGCCATATGCAGGGAATTCAGCAAATCCTCCTTAGGAAATCTCCCTTGTGTCTCTGAACTGAAGGGCTGGCACTCTACACCCTGTTCAGCCACAAAATGCTGGCTTTCAAAACAGGTAAATAAAAACATTATTGCCAAATGCTTCTCCCTTCTTGTTTCCAAAAAAAAATCAGCAGTCTGTTGATAAAAAATTTTGATTTACATAACTATCAACAATCAACCTGATAACACAGAGCAGTCAACACCAATAAAGAGAAATTGGGACATTTACAAGCTTCAGCATGCTTGAAATCCTGTGTTGTCTCTTTAAAAACAATGAAAAACCATTCTGGATAAAATCTTTCAGAACGTTTTATTTCCTCAAGAGAACAGATCTCTGTTCTTGAAAAAAAAGACTCTCTAATATTAAAATATACTTAACCTGATAGAACAGAACGTCTCCTTTGAAGTTGCTTCAATCTTTTTAAATATCTAAAGGACCTAACCCACACAGGGCTTGCACGTTTTCAGCTTGAAAAAAAAATCAAAGCTTTCTCCCCTTTTTTTCCCCCATGTACACCCGCTTGCCAATTATGGGAATTAGAAAAAAAAATCAGTGTTTGAAAGAGGTAGAGCTTTTTACACTTTTGTAATTATGCACAGGATTTAATCATTTGGGGAGAGGGACTGCTTGCGGGGAGAGGAGAGTTTTATTCCAAGGCACTTTCATCCTGGACCAAGTGTCAGCCACCAGGTGATTTTTACAGGGATCACCATGCTCCCCTGCTTAACAGCTCATCTCCGATTTGCTCGAACGATCAACAGCTCCTCATCTTCTTTATTAGTCTCTCTGTTTATCTGCCCAGCAATGAGCTCCAGCTCCCGCAGCCAGAGAACAAGCCAAGAATAGCCAGATCCAGAGCTGTGAAAGATATTCTTCCAGCATCATCTGGCTCCTTGGCAGAGTCTGCGGGCAGCTGTACTCACAGCCCTGCGCCTGCCGCTGGGTATGTCATGTGGCCATGCCACAGTGGCACTGGCTGAGCATCTCTGTCCTCCTGGACACAATTTTCCTTTGATTCACCTTGAATTCGAGAAACCCGTTACATGGCTGTTGTCTCAGATTGGATAAATAAGGGCTTTTTTTTTTTTTTTTTTAAATGGCTGCCCATAAAAAACAACCAACACCTCTTGTTTCTGCTGTCATACTTTATAAATCTACATGCTGCCTTTAAGGACCATTCCCTTTGCCATACAGGGCGTACTTCAGCGGCACTTTTTCACAGCACACGAGCAGGATCTTTTCCAGCTGATTTGTAGCACAGGGGCTGGACTTCTTCACTGAGGGATAAACAAAAAGCCTGAAAAGAGAGGCATGGAGCAGAGGACAGGAGGGCTACCTTATTGCTGCTCTGGAGATTAGAGCTACGTTAGTCAGTCCATAATTTTCAAAACATATTTACCTTTTTTTTTTTCAGGAAAAACAGACCAAATAATTAAAGTAAGCAAAATGTTATCCCTGATTTAAAGGATGCAACCCTGCATGGCTATTGCCTTGTGCTCTTCACTTCCTTCTTTCCTTCTTCCTCCTTTTCTTCCTTTCACAAGAAAGACCAGTAAAACTCTGTATATTAGCTACAAGCCTCATCTATAAAAATCCTATCTTAAAATATTACTCATATCACACGGTTGCACAGTCAAATTTCATAGGAAACAAAGCACTAAATGCAACATAAATTACATCAGCATTACAATTTGGGCATAAATTATCTGAACTAAACAAAATCTGACCTTGCTTCTACTAGTTTGGTCAGTGTCTCCATTTTAGATGCTGCAGGTCATCCTTAAGCATAAGTTTGTCCTTTCAGTTGATTTTTACATTTAGATTGGTTTAATAAATCATGACATAACAAGCATTAAAATATAAGCATTTTCTACCTAAGGAACTAGCAGTCTGTCATCTTCAGCAGTAGATGTGACACAGCTGAACAGATGAATCAAAAAAAAAGATGATATTTCCATGGACTGCAACTGATGCAATTGTATACAGGCATTTATTTGTCTGCCCAAAGTTTCAACCCCGATAGTTTTTTCCTTTCTTATTGAATTTGTCGAAATCCAATTGTGAGCTCTTCAGGGCAGCAATCTGTCTCCTCGTATGTTTGTAAAGCACCATGTACACCTATGGCACTCTGTAATAAGTAATTTCTGATCTGTTCATGATTAAAGAGGGATTTCAGGTGAAATATTGTAAATTGAAATGGACAGGCTACGAGCACAGCTTACATTGCCAACATCCTTAGGTTGGACATGGTGCCTCAACACAGGATGGCAGCCAACACACTATGCAAGGTTTGAGCTTGCCCATGTGCAGCTCTAAATGCATTTTGAGAGCCACCCTACAACCATTCCCCATGCCCTGAAACAACACATTCTGCAGCGTGGGAGCACTCTCTGTGAAATGCTTTGTGCTGCGATACACATCAGTTTGTAAGGATATCTACTGTTTTCTCCAGGGTTACTCTCTGAGAGCAAGCCAAACACGCTGCAGAGTGACTGGAAAGATAGGAGTGCACTGTCTCAACAGGAGGTGGAAAGAAAGTGGGACAAGCCACAGAAGGGGGAGCAGAGGGAGAAGGTGAGAATTTATTATGTTAATAGGATCACCCGGTGACTTGCTGGAGGGATGAACACAACCAGACCAGTCTGTTCCCCACTTAAAGGCAGTTGATTTGTGCAGGTGATATATCTAACGTGAGAGTCCAGCTGCATGATGGATGCATGGATGAAGCTCCTGGCATGCTTAGGATTACCATATTTATGTTAGCAAGAAGGCACGTGATAGCCTTCCAGGAACAAACGTCAGATCAGGCCTTTGCCTGCACCCCAGGACATGATGATGCCTATTGGTGGCCATCCTAAAGTCCCCCATCTTCCAGAAACTCAGCCCTACACATGCCCTTGCTGTCCCCCAAACACAAGGGCTTTTCCTCAGCCCTTCCCAGTCCAGATTCCTCAGCTTCCCACAAAATGCCTATACCCAACCTTGGTGGCCCCAGACCACTTAAACCAGCTCAGAGCTCAAATTCTCCAGCTGGTTCCAGACCACAGCTCCCAGCCTCACCCACTCCAGCTGCCGTCCCCAAAGCCAGCATTCACACCATATCTTTCCCATCACTTTCCCCACCAAGACCTCAGCTCCCCAGGCTTCCCCAAACCCTGTAGCATTCCCCAACCCTGCACCACAGATTTGCCATCTCACAGTTCCCTTTCCTCCTTCCAGAGTCTACCCATACTTCCCCCCTTTCAAATAGTCCTACCAAGTCCCTTTACCACCCAGTCCCCCCACCTGGTCCTCCCTCTCCCACCTTTACTCACAGGCTGAATTTTCCCATCACCCCATCTCCCTATGTCCTCTCTATCCAGAGAGCCTTACCTGCCTGCATCCCTGCCATTCATATCTGCCATGCTGCTGACAGGCCTGGCATCCCAGTGGGAGCAGACCTCCAGCTTCCCCCGCCAGATGAAACTCCACAGCTCCCTTTCCCTGCCCACTTCTTCTCCAAAAGAGTCAGTCTGGAGGAAATTCCCATCCATAAAAACCTCACGGAGATTTTAGGTGTCTGGAAGAGTTTTAGAAAAATCAAGTCAATAGCTTTGATTTGTTTCATTTCAGCACTTCAAAAGGACCTGGCTACAGGCTGAACCCACTGCCCTCTGTGGAGTACTATTTTAATGGCAACACAAGGAGATATCTTGCCCAAGAACACACACAGAGCCCAAGGCCTGAACCTTCAAACTCACAATGCACACTTTAACCAAACTGTGCCTGTGCATCATTTTTGGCCGCCCAAAATGAGTTCTGCACAGCTCTGCTTTAAAGTTCACCTGAGTCTTCAGCCTTTGACCACCTTAGAAGCCTGTTTTCTTCCTCAAAAAGCTGCAGCCTCTGAATAAAGCTTTGCTGCTATTTATTCTCTAAAGTCACATTCCCAAGGCAGCAAAACAAGAAAGTCCCATGCAGAGGTTTCTTCCTCAAGGCAGGAAGATCAAAGAAGGTTTACAGCTGCAGGGAAAAGGAGACCAAGAAGGTCACTGTGTACCTGGAGGACAGTGACAAAAGAAGTCACCACCTGGGCAGCCAAAGTTTGTAGCTTAATGAGCAATCACTGATCTAAACCCCCATCAAGCCAAGTTGTGTTATTACAGGGCAAACAGGACAGGGTTTTCCACCACAGACCTATATATTTCCATGGCTATGACACCCAAGAGAGCTGCGCGGGAAGTACATTGGTAAGACTGCAAAGTCAGGCACTTACACTAGGAAATATGGAGCCTAAGGTGGTCTGTGCAGCCCCAGTCACCCTGTGATGCAATCCTTATTGGCACAGAGAAGTGTCACTTCTCCACCATTCTCCTACTCTGTTCTGCAGACCCAAGAGCTTCAGCAGCATATTCTGGGTGCTTGCTCCTTGGTCACAATTTCCTCACATCACTCAAGCCCTGCTCAGGATGGAAGCAATAATTTACTCATAGACTTTTCTTTGGCCTTCCCTGCTCTTAAATTAGAGTGATTCACAGATGTTAATTATCTTATTTCCATAATGAACCTGTGGAAGGAAGGTGTATCATTAACTCCGCATTACAGCTGGTGAGCTGAGACACAGAGCTGCAAGTTAGTAGATTAATATCTGCTAATTTTGCACACCTAAGGTGAAATACTCGAGGCTTGCTTTGCTTTCACTCTGTAGGGCCTGACATTGCGAAATCCATGATGCTTTATTCACATCTCCTTGGACTTTAAGGAGATGTGTAAAAAGGAGATGTGGAAAAGCGTAACTTCACCACCAGCTGTCCAGCAGTTGTCCCCAGGGTTGCAAGCCTTAGCTCCATTGTACAGACCATGTCCTGTTTGAGGAAGCACAGAGCCAAAGCCAGCATTGGGCTATCATGGCCAACCATTCTAGAAATCAAGAGCATTAGGGATGTTTTGCTAGAGGGTTTTGATGGCTCTTTCCTGACACCAGACAAAGAATTGGCTCTGTCTTTCAAGTAGCCAGAATACCGATCCAAATTTGCAGCAGACCAGGAAAAAAGAGGGGAAGGTTATCTGCTTAATCCCTATACTACTTAACTCCTGCAGGCTGCACCATTTAAAATGGGTAGTCCAGTTTGGTTGAATGCTTACCAAAATGGCACAAGTCACCTGCCTGCATCTTCTTGCAAAATGTGAAGTCCTCAAATGAAACCATGAGTACTCCATGATTTAGGAAAAAAAATATATACAAACAAACCAGAAAAGAAAACAGAGAGCCTGGATATTTATCCCATAGGCAAAACAACCATAAAAAAGCCTAAGATAAATTTACCCTAGCTACCTTTCTGGAGATAACTAACCTGCTTCAGCTGAAACTTTCTCTTAGAAAGAGCCAACAGCCTGAAGTCAGCACCCGGGATGGAAAACTTCAGCTTGAACAGTTAATACATGCTGAAGAATAAGCTCCTGTAGACACACATCTGTCCAGCTGTCCCTTCCCAGCCCGGCTCTCCCAAGGCAAGACTTACATTGCCACCTACACGACCCAACCTGACACCAATTTCTCACCCTGCCTGTTTTATCTGGGGTAAGATAGCACAGCAAACCCAGTTCTGGGGAGTCACTAATCCAGAACCTTCAATCCAAGCTACAGCCCTCCTATACATACTTAGAGTTCTATATATTTTTGTACTTTTTATTATCCTTATCTGCAGTGGGTCTGCCACAGGTTTTTTGACTGGTTAATGGCTTTATCCCCAAGCTGAGCTCACAATCTCCAGTCATTAATGAGCTGCATTTGGATGTGGTATATAGTCCTCTTTGCAATGCCAGGGGTGTCTTGCACAAGCCTCCCTCACTCTTTTGATGGACTGTAGACAGCTTGCTCATTAGTCTAGTATCTAATTGCATATCAGTCACACTCTCAAGCTCCTCATTACTTCACTTACACAGCTACAGTAATTAGATTTCACATTTCTTTACACTCTCATGGCATTGTTTTAGCCTACTGAGGAGGCACTCATATATAATACACATATATTATAAATTATCTCCTGTAATTATCATATTCATTATAATATATAACACATGCATATACATACATAATGTTGCTGAGGCAAACTCAAATCTCTTTAGTTCCAAATGCTCAGGATGCTCCAAGAGCATCTCCAACTGCTTGTTTGTTAGTTTTAACTTCTGCAAGGCTTCACCCATCTGTGACCCTTCGCTTACAAACCGTGTCTGATTGCATCATTTCCTACTTTTCCCCCACCACCACGTACCTCTCTGGAAAAACAAAGCCTTCAGATCTGCTCACTGCAGAGATGCAAATTCTATTAGGCAGGAAAACGAATTTGATGTTTAGTACAGCAGCAAACAGAAAAGTCGCTTGAGCTGTCAGCCCTTATCTTTTGGGATAACATAGATTTTATGCCTCTTTTTTGGTCTAATTTGATGCATTTCCTTAGCACCTACTCTCTAAGCCTCCAGCTTTTATGTGAGATCATTCCATACATTTATTATGGCACTTAAAAAGCGATAACAATTTATTTAGCTTTTCAGAACAGAATTCTGCAGACTTTGGGGGCAGATGATTTTTCTTCCTGGGGATCATGTGTGAAATATGTGATGGTGTCTGTATTACCAGATGCAAAAACCACAGACAGGGGGTAGCAATGTGTGTCTCTTTTTAAAGTGAGTTAAATAAGTGAAGGCACCAAATGGCTAAACTTGAAAAGGCAAACAGGTAATTCCCCACAAATTGCAAAAGGACTATATTTCATAGAATATGTCTGCAGAAGTAAACTAAGCAGAGCCAGAGTATGGAGCATTTTATTCAGTGTTGTAGATGTAGCCATAGAGACTGCAGTGTTTTCCAAATCGCCTCCTTGTCCTGCTGTGATGCACATTTACAGGTGCAGGAGGGACGAGTGACATTTGGGGACTGACTGACTAACTACTAAACGTGGGCAAACATGCCCTTCAGGGCTGTGGTACAGGTTCATCCTTCAGCCACGGGAAACAGCTCTACTCCTCTCCACTCTGTCACCAGCTCCAGTCCCAGGTCACATCACCCAAGGCCAACATTCTGCCTCCTCAGCCAGACCCCTTCAGTGAAGCGTATGCGGAGAACGAGCAAATGCCACGCATGAAAGATGAACAGTGAGTACAGGAACGTTTCATAGGTCTGGAGGTGCTGCAGAGGTCAAAGAATGGCAGATATGGTAAAAAAAAAAATAGTCCACCAGTGGCCTCAAAAAGCAGTCTGATCTAATCCTGAGCAGCACTCCAAACTCATGAAATGCAGCACAATGCGGTAGCAGAAAATCTTAAAGCAAAAATCCTGGGTGAAACACCCAAGAGCACCCAAATGATTTAAGAACCAGATTTGCCAAGCTTCTGGAAAGTTTACTTCTTGTCAGCTCAGTACGAACATCCAAAGCCTTTCCATCTCTCTTGTAATGGGATGTGTTTGCTCTCCATCCTCCTCTGTACAGCTGTGTGCTCGTTTCCTGCCCTGCTCTGCCTGGAGCTGGCTGCATGTCAGGCAGCAACACCCTGGCAGACATCGAAGATAAAATCTGTCACCCAACATATTAAAGGTGGGGGCAGAGAGGGACATTTAACTCTGAGCCCTCCTGCAGATTGTAAAGGGAGATGATCCTAAAACCAGGATGGAGGAAACCAGCCTGATGGAACTCACCACCACTCCCCCCATATCCTTCAGTTGTGGGGTGCTCCTCACTAAGCCAAAATAAAACCCGGTGCTGGGCAGAATCCCAGCCCTGGAAGGGGCTGGCTGAGGGAGGATGCTCGCAGAGTGTGCTCCTGCCCTGGCAGGCGGCCAAGTGCGGCAGCCGCCTGCGTCTGAGCTCTTCCCCTGCTCTCACAGCCTCTTCAACAGAAGTGACACGAGGCACACTCTTGCTCACAGCCTGCTGCCGCTCAGGAGCCTGGGAGAAGGAGAGACTTAGTCCTTCACAGCTGGGGGCTCTGACTTTGCAAGCTGAGGCGCGATTAAGATGGAGGACAAGGGGGGGAGCAGCGGGGAGAAGGAGAGGCGAGATGGAGGAAGGGACATCCATGGCACATGTCTGAGTCGCTGATTCTCTGTCGCGTTTTCCCCCCTCTCACTGTAATCCTCTGGGAAACAACCAGGAGCAGACCAGGGCCAGAACCTGCAAGCCCCCTCAGCCTGGGAAGCAGAAGCTGTGGCACTGTGCCCAAGCTCATTAACCCCGCTGCGATACTGGGCTAATTAGCTCCAGCATGGCATCACGCTAATGCAACTTCTCAGTTTCCAGGACCTCAACAAGGATTGCTTCCCAGTGTCCTCTCCTATGCCACAGATGTGTCAGTGGAGGGGGCAAGAAATCACATGTGCAGGGTAATACTGAAAACATATCGACAGCAGAGAAATGGGAAGGGTATTTTTATGGGCATAGTAAAAATATATTGGCATGTGCCTAACTATCTCTGTGCTTGTATAAAGATATGATCTTACTGGGAAGGATTTCTGAAATTGTACGAAGGAGGCAGAGCCCAAAGAGTATCTGGGCCATACTTGTTCTGTGTGGCGCTGGGTGGCTGACACTGGCTGGCCAGGGGCAGCAGAAGGACATGCAGAAAGGGACTTTTCACACCAAATAGCCAGGGAGCTGTTTCTCAGAGAAATCACTGGAGCCCATCACAACCACCACACGTAAGTGTTCGCAGAGGACTGTACATCTTTCTGGGAGCTAAGAGGTGTATTTCTTCCACCCATTCATCATTTGTAAGAGTCTAAAATTCCAAACAGTCCTTCAAGGAGGAGAGTGTGAACGAGACCCAGGAGGAAAAAAGGAGCTGCTGGAGGAAAGCCAAATATATCAGTCCGGACACCTTCAAAGTGCTGTGAAAGACATCCCAGCCAGGCATGCAGCAGCAGCCATGGAGCAGGAGCACCAATTCACAACAGCCAGGGAGAGGAGCTGTGCAACTCCCCTCTTTCCTATCCCAGTGATCTGACCAGACCTCAAGCTATGGAAAAGGTAAGTACTTCTTCTAAAGGTCCAGACTGGAGACTGACATGAATAACTGCTCTGTTACCTGCACTCCCCAAACCCAAAGCACCAAGGCAAAATAGCCGGAAAGGACCTGCATAATGAAGGTAGTTGCTTCTAAGGGCATCTCTGATCTCCTAGCATTCCTCCTAGTGGGCAAACAGCAGGACTTGGGCTGTCACCTGTCCAATGCACCCACAGTCTTTAGACATGAGGGGTTGAATCTGAGAGGGCCTTAAGCCCTCAGTCAAGCTAAAATATGTCCAGCTTCCACAGCATTCAATGACAATTAGATACCTAAATATCCCAGAGCTTGGTGAGGCTGAGCCTTGCTCCAGATGAGAGAGCTGAGAACTGAACGTGAGAAGCTGCTTCCTGGTTTAACAGTTTAAAAGCCTCATTTATCTCTTCTAAGGCAGAACAGGTAAAGAGAGGGGGGTGGGCGGAAGAGCGGAAAAGGAAAGGGACACTAAGGAATAAGGTTATGTGGGAACATAAGCTGGATTAGGAGGCAAAAACTCATATTAAGATGCCTCCCAGGCAAGACAGACCATGAAACACCCCCAAAAACCTGCAGTAGACCCTGGATGCGGATGACATGCGGGGAGACCTTTAGGAATGCACTGCCCCAGGGATACCTCCGGGCAGCTCGCACGAGGCCCACACTGTGTGGGGAATGCAGAAAACTGGTCTTTTGTTTCATGCCCCTTTGTTTTAACCTCTTGAATCAAAGACCCCAGCTGCTACTCCAGGAGAGGCTAGAAATTAATCCAATTAAAAAATAAATTCCCTGTGGAATCAAAAGTGCTTGCCGGGTGGGGGATATGGGCAGACGATTTCTTTCTCCTGCGAAACAAACTCCTTCTTCTAACCCACATTTCACAGAGAGGAGATGCAGGCAGGGAAGCATTTGAAGCAAATAAACAGATGATCAGAATGATTTATAACCCTGGTACCAGCTCATGGGAAGGTTTGCAGCCGCGTCTCCTGTAGCCCGCATGGCCGGAGACAGAAGCACAATGCCGCGTGCCACCCTCCAACACAAACAGTCAGAGAGCAACAAAACCCTTCACCACTTCGTTCCACTCTTTTGTTTTCCAGGGGTTTTGGTCAGCCCAGGCTTGTGGAGCTTGACAGGTTAACCCACACTTCCTTGGTTTCAGCAGAAATGATTAAACAGGGGGGATTGTTTAGGCCCTGAAGCAGACGGAATTCCTTTGTTTTTGTAGATCACTCCAAGGCAGCGAGCCCATGGGGATGCCCAAGAAGAAAGAGGCAGGGCCTGAGCATGGAGACGAGTTTCCAGGGAGGGAGGTCCATGCCACCTCTCTGCAGGCTGAGACAAGGGCTGGGCATGCTGCACCTCAACTTTACATCTGGAGAGAGGATCAAACAGACTCTCTGGGTATGTGGGTGAGCAGGACCAGCTGGAGACCACACCCAGGTAGCCTGGCTTCTCCTGAGAGGCAAAAGCATACGCAGGGCTTGTGCTACAAGGGGATCCCACCCCACCACCCTGAGGGCATGCACTCGCCATACAGCCTGTGTTGAGAGGGCCAGAGAGGGGCACTTTCAACAGCCAAGGCTTGATGTCCTTTAGAGCTCATGGGAACAGGGAAGCACATATAACACAGCCACTTCTCCTTAAAGCCTGGCTTACTTCCACTGCCCCATGCTTTCATGAAGCTGCACACTCTCCTTCAAGGTACATGTGGTCCTGAGATACTAAATGGGAATTCTGTGGGAGCTTTACCTTCTCTCACGCTTCTGAAACATAAGACTTTCTAGCTTATCTCCATGAACAGACATCCCTGGATAGGATCCCCGGCACCTGTTGAGAGGAGGGAAGTCTCACCCTGTTGCACTAGGGACACTTAGCACCTTGAGACATACGTGCACCTACTGTGCTGTAAGTGACTGGAAAAAGGGCCACAGCAGTTGTCAGTGCTCAGCTGGACAAGTGAAGAACAGGATGAGGCCTCAGGGTTTTGCCACCTCTTGTAAGGCAATAGCTCCCTGGGGAGAGGGAAAAGCACCCACAAACCTTATTTCTAAGAGCTGTATCGGGGGGGAAAGAAGTAAGTTTAAAGCTGAAAAAGGGAACCTGGAGTGATTTGCTGGCAAACACTTGCTTGATTGATGTTGGCAACAGGCTGGTGGTCTAGGAGTGCTCCCTCTCCATCGGAGCAACACATTACCCAAGAACCCAGGTTCACAGAGGTGCATGGGGAAGCCTTGCTTTTTCCTTTGCCTGGCACCCATCTCTCAGAGCAGCTTTGATTTCTGTGTCTAAGAGGTACGGAAAGGAGCTTGGCAGCAGAGATCAGACCTCTGGACACCACAAAACGCCTCCTTCTTTGCACGCTCTGAGTCTCCGCAACAACACTAAGTGCAAGAGAGCTGGTAAATTATTAAAACAACCTTGCAACAGCTCCAGAGAAACCACTAATGCCTCAGATTCAAAGGAAAGGCTGTGGTGTGAGAATCCCCATTAGTAACAATACGCACAGTTTGCAAGAACATATGTCCCCACATGGAGCAATCAACCAATCTGGGCTGTTTAACCACAATATTTCAAAGAAGTGCTTTTAATGCAGCTGATCCGTATGTTTATTTTGAGCTGTAAAACAGGATTCTTCACTAGCCTTTCAGAACATTTCTGTGATGGACTCCATCCAAACTATTGGGCAGAAGGCTTTGCTCCAGCAGAGAGACTGATACATCGGGGTTTTTTTTAAAATCAAAGTCACGATAGCTGAAAAAGAATAACCCAAGCAGGCAGAAAGTGCATTTGGCCTCCAAAACAAAACACACACACACACAAAAAAAAAAATTAAAAGGCATGAGGAGCAAGACTCCAGTGTGACCCTCTTAAAAATGGGTTTGGATCGAAAGCATGTGAGAGGGGGACCGGGTGGATGGGAAAGGGGAAGGATTTCCAAGCCTCTTTCTGATTCAGATACTTGAGCACACATTGAAAATACAGCCCTTTGCACCCTTTTCTCCTGCAAAGTGCGTGGGAGGTGAACACAGGTCCCGGTTTATCGATTGATTGGGTTTTTTGTAAAGAATAAGAGCTCCTCGTGGAATAGCCATGCCTTTGCGGGGAGGGGGAGGTGGGGGGAAAGGTCTGGTCTTCTTCCCTGCTCGATCTAATCCTAATTAAAAATAAATTACATGCTGTATGGAACTTGAAATGGCAAAGATAATCCTGTTACACAGGAGGGGCCGCCCCGCTTGCCCACTGCCCGCTCCCGGCCAGAGGCCCCGTTCCCAGGCAGCCCAGTGCCAGTCTCTACACCTCGGACCTCTGCCTGGTCCGGACCCCGACCCGGCTCTGGGCGTCCCGGCCCGACCGCTCCCCGCCCCGCCGGGCGGCCGCCTGCGGAGCTCCCGCGGGCAGGAGAAAAGAGCTCCGCGGAGGTTTGTTCGTATGGAAACTGGGAGCTTTTGTTGGCGGCGGAGCGTGCCCCCCTCCCCGCGCCCCCGCAGCCAGGGCCGAGGCGCGATTTAAATCCCATTTCCATAAGCCGGCGCTGCGGGCAGCCCGCCGCCCCCCGCTCGCGTGCCGCCCCGCGCAGCGCCCCGCGCGCCCCGCCATGGAGCCCCCGGGATGCTGCCGCGCTCCGTGCGCCGAGCCCAGCGATTCTATCCCAGGTTTTCGAAGGAAACCGGCGCGGGGTTGGACCGGACCGCATTCTGTCACCCTCTTCCTTTAAAAAGCATCTCTTGGGTTCTCTGAGACATGGGAAGAGGGAAAGAGAGGAGAGGAGAGGAGGGGCGAGGAGGGAAGA
>VXBT01022073.1:1915605-1940903 GCA_013400235.1 Oriolus oriolus | reverse complement strand
CTGCACTCCGTGTTCCCCGCGCCAGCGCCGCTGCCGCGCCTCCGGAGAGAGGGAAAAGACGGGAGCGGGAGGAAAGGAGGGGAAAAAAGGAAATAAATAAATTGGGAAAAAGAAATAGCGACAGTGCGGGGGAAGAAAAAAAAAAGAAAATGAAAAAGAGAAAAGAAAACCCCCAGACCCCGCAGAGTTAAAGAAAACAAAGGCGAGCGCCCCGCGACCCCGCTCCCTCTCCCGCTCCCGGCCCGGCCCGGGAGCGCCGGGGGCCGCCCGCCGCCCGCNAGCGGGGCTGGACCGGGAGCGGCTGTGCGGCCAAGCCCCCCAGTGTGTCCTGGCCTTCGACGTGGTGAGCTGCTGGCGGGAGCGCTACCGCCTGGTGCACGTGGAGCTGGAGGTGCGTGATATCAATGACAATGCACCGCGCTTCCCCCATGCCCAGATGGCGTTGGAGGTGTCAGAGAGTGCTGCACCCGGCACTCGCCTCCCGCTGGAGGTGGCTGTGGATGAGGACGTGGGCTCCAACTCCATCCAGAGCTTCCAGGTCTCCCTCAACAGCCACTTCGGTGTGGAGGCACAGACACGGGCGGATGGGGCACGCTGCGCCGACCTGGTGCTGCTCCAGGAGCTGGACCGTGAGCGCCAGCCCTCCTACACCCTGGAGCTGGTGGCCAAGGATGGTGGCAGTCCAGCGCGCTCAGGCACAGCCACCGTGCAGGTCCGCGTCCTCGATGCCAATGACAACAGTCCAACCTTTGCCCAGAGCTCAGTCACGGTGGAATTGCCTGAGGATGCACCACCCGGCTCCCTGCTGCTCGATCTGGATGCTGCCGACCCTGATGAGGGCCCCAATGGTGAGGTGGTCTATGCCTTCAGCAGCCAGGTGCCCCCTGAGGCACGGCGGCTCTTCCGCCTCGACCCGCGCTCAGGCCGCCTCACACTGGAGGCCGCCGTGGACTACGAGCGCACCCGCACCTACGAGCTGGACGTGCGTGCCCAGGACCGTGGAGCCAGCCCCCGCGCCGCCACCTGCACCGTCGTCGTGCGCCTCACCGACGTCAATGACAACGCTCCACGCATCAGCATCAGCGCCCTCCGTGGCGCTGCCAGCGCCGCCGGCGTGGCCTACGTCAGTGAGGCAGCAGCCAGCGAGAGCTTTGTGGCCCTCGTCAGCGCCACAGACCGTGACTCGGGCGCCAATGGGCAGGTGCGCTGCAGCCTCCGTGGCCACGACCACTTCGCCCTGCAGCGAGCCTACGAGGACAGCTACATGATCGTCACCACAGCGGCACTGGACCGCGAGCGCATCCCTGAGTACAACCTCACTGTGGTGGCTGAGGACCTGGGCTCACCGCCCTTCAAGACTGTCCGGCAGTACACGGTGCGGGTGAGCGATGAGAATGACAACGCACCACTCTTCGCCAAGCCCCTCTACGAGGTGGCTGTACCAGAGAACAACCCGCCGGGTGCCTACATCACCACGGTAGTGGCTCGTGACCCTGATCTGGGCCACAATGGTAAGGTCACCTACCGGCTCCTGGAGACACAGGTCATGGGGGCCCCCATCTCCACATACGTCTCAGTGGACCCCGCCACTGGGGCCATCTATGCCCTCCGGACATTCAACTATGAGATCCTCAAGCAGTTGGACCTGAGGATCCAGGCCACTGATGGTGGCTCCCCGCAGCTCTCCAGCAGCACCCTTGTCAAAGTGAGAATGGTGGACCAGAACGACAACCCTCCTGTCATCATCCATCCAGTGCTCACCAATGGGACTGTGGAAATCGGTGTGTCCAGCAAGACGTCCCGTGACTCCCTGGTGGCCCAAATCAAAGCTCGAGATGCAGATGATGGGGCCAATGCCGAGCTCACCTTTGCCTTCCTGGAAGAGTCCCAGCAGGACCTTTTCACCATCAACCCAAGTACTGGGGACATTGTGCTGAGGGGTGACCTCTCTGAAGAGCTGGGACAGCTGTTCAAGGTCATCCTCACTGTGACAGACAATGGCAGACCTCCCCTGGCCACAACCGCCACAGTGAACTTCCTGGTCACCGCCACTGCTCCGTCCAGTATCCAGGACATAGCCAAGCCCAGCTCCTGGGAAGGAAAGGCTTTGCAGTGGGACATACCTCTGATCGTGATCATTGTCCTGGCAGGCAGCTGCACCCTCCTCCTGGTGGCTATAATCACCATCGCCACCACCTGTAACAGGCGCAAGAAGGGGAACGACATCAAAAACAATGCCGCCTTGAAGGACCAAATAGACATCTCCCATCTGGAGAAGGGCTGTCAGGAGGAGGGCAGCCAGAGGGGGAACATGTTTGAGGTACGAACCTTTCCCAGCAAAACCTCTTTCACCAGCCCCGACCCCTCTCCAGCTGCTGAAGAGATCTCCACCACTGAGAGTGGCAGCGACAGCACTTGCCTCTACGAAGGTCAGAAGAGGCTGAGGGGACAGAGTGGGGAGGTAAGGTCCCCCCATGGGGAAGTGGGGCAAAGGGTGGGGGGTGTCTTGGAAGATGTGAGTTGCAGAGGTGCAGTTAATGTTGGTTTACCCTTCACCTCTTCCCTTTCTTATGTCTCCTTTGATTTCCCTCCCCACCAGCAGGGTTTTGCTGCCACTCCGAGCTACAACAAGGAGCCTGCTCCCCCCGTGGCCATTTGGAAGGGACACTCCTTCAACACCATCTCCGGCCGGGAGGCAGAGAAGTTCAGTGGCAAAGACAGCGGCAAAGGCGACAGTGATTTTAACGACAGCGACTCAGATATCAGCGGAGATGCCCTGAAGAAAGATCTCATCACACACATGCAGAACGGTAAGGGCTCTGCCCCTGCTTCCCACTGGACCTCAGACAGAAAGATGGGTGGATGGGGAGGTGGATGAAAGGGCCCATCCGTGGGACACGGATCAGGAAGGGCAGCTGGAAGGGGCAGCCGAACGCTGCATGGCTCAAACTGCCCATCTCTTTGCAGCAGGCTGTTAGATGTTGGTTCCTCTCGGCACTGAGAGCCCAGCACAAATTAGCAGATGCTGGAAGTACTGTAGGATTGGGTTTTCTTCCCAAAAAAAGGTTCCCTTAAAGTTAGGATTGTGAGGAGCATCCCTAACAAAACAATATTACCTCACCAAGCATGGCTTTTTGTTGTGCTGTAGAGCATTGCCTCCTCCAGTGAATCATCCTGGGACTGGTAACTCTGAGGATTGTGAATGGTGTGGATTTATTCCCGCAGTAACGACAGGTTTCTCCTCCCCTATCTCTCTCTAGGTCTGTGGGCATGCACAGCTGAATGCAAGATCCTGGGGCACTCAGACCGCTGCTGGAGCCCCTCCTGTGGCCGAGCTAACCCTCACCCCTCCCCACATCCTTCAGCACCCCTCTCCACCTTCTGCAAGAGCACGTCCTTGCCCAGGGATCCCCTTCGCAGGGACAACTTTTATCAAGCCCAGCTGCCCAAAACAGTCGGGCTTCAGAGCGTCTATGAGAAGGTGCTGCACAGGGACTTTGACCGGACGATCACGCTCCTCTCCCCGCCACGCCCTGCACGGCTCCCTGATCTTCAGGAGATCGGGGTGCCCCTCTTCCCGGCCCCCTCAACGAGATACCTGGGCCCCCAGACTGAGACGACTGAGAAGGCGTAGCCCAGCGTGCTCCCCCTCAAGTGCACCCGTCCCTGCACACACAACTAGGTCACTCCCAACAGCCTTTAAGTTATTGACCAGATCCAGTGTCCTATGTGTAAATATGCAAGATGTGCCTTAAAAATGAAGTCGTTTGGGAAAGATTTCCAATCAGATCAGTACTGTTTGATATTTGCAAACAAAAAAAATTGTTTGTAGCTAATGTAATTTTTATGAAATGTGCAGTATTTAAATTTCTTTTCATGTTTTCTACATTGGGGGTTTTTTTTTTTGCTTTTCGTTTACCCATGGCCTGCCATTTTTTGTAGTGTTTTTAACCTGTACATTGTGTAATGTAATGTTTGTACATAATGAAAATTTGTTATATTTTTATATAATAAATACTTAAAAATGGGAATTCTTGCCAAAGGAACTGTCTGAAAGACACAATAATAACAATTAATAATAATAATATCCTGAATATGTAGAATCTTGTAAGGGAAATTCTTCTTTCACAGTGTAATAATAACCTAAGCAACCCAGTGTACTGAGAAGTTTGCCTTGCCAAATGTGACTTGTATTTCTTGAGTCTGTGGTCAACTTAAGTGTTATTTAATTGCCTTTGGTTCCTGTAATCTGTATCACTGATAAACACTAATAAAGGTTTTGTGATGTGTCAGAGGGATCTGCTAACAGATTTCATGCTTCAGAGCATAGAGGTCTTCACAGGTCAACAAAAGTATGTTGTGCCGGGAGGTGCAGTGGGAAGGAGCTGCTTTTAGTCTTGCCCATCCTTGGTCTCTGGCAATACCTCTGGAGATTTAGCTCTAGAGATTTTAATGCTGGGTGGGAGGGAGGGCTGGGTGACAGAGCCAGCTTTTGTCACTGCCTGGTCTGAGCTCTTCCAGCTTTATCCTTCATGGGCAGGGAGTGGTATCATTTTAGTGAAGCAAGTGAAGCTTCGTCCATCAGTGGAAGCATTTGTGCTGTGCCGATGTCTTTGCATCAGCAGCCACCTGAGCACTTTGCTTTCCCTTCTGGCTGAGACGTTGAGTCAGGCTCCATGGGTGTGTGCTCAAATGTTTACCCCTTGTTAAAGCAGCTTTACTAAAGGACAGTAGCTTGTGTTTGTGTATATATATTCATACATCAAGGGAAAGGTGCATAAAATAGGAATTTAAAATGTTGATTATGTTGACGTTTTCTATGATACCTATTTTGCTTCTCCCTGAAATGACCATGCTGGAAAAAAAATCATACAGAGCTTTGAAATTCCTTCCTGTGGGGGTTTCAAGATAAAAGCAGATCTCAAATCCTTCTGCTGAAATCAGGTATAGAATAGCATTTAATGAAACAAACTGAAGTACGAGTGTTTCTTCCTGCGTTCAAAAAAATGCTTACACTGGAGGTAACACTTCTACCGGAGTTTTAATATTTGATTGAAGTTCTCCAAAAGGGAGAACTGCTCCTTACATGCATCGCATAATTTCGCATTTTGTACAAATCAATAATCTAAAAATCTGTACATGGCAAAGCTTTGGGGTTTTATCATGAATTCTTTAACTATATATCTAATTAGTATGGTACATATATATAGAATATGACTCACCAAGAAAATATAAAACCTTCTTAGACATAAATGAGGCTCTATTTGGCTTTTTGTCTCAAAATGTAAGTAGAAAACATTATCCCACCTGCATGTCCCTTAACCAACAAAAATCCCCTTTCTCCCCCAACTTCCAGCTTTCTCAAGCCCACGTAGCAAGAGTGGCAGAACCTGACCAAGTTTTTATGCACATAGGGTCTGAGTTTTAACTGGGGTTTCATAAAAGCCACGGTGCAAAGATTTGTGGTGGGCAGAGAGTTTCAGAGGTTGTACTTGAAGGGAATTGAAATCAGGCAGATGCAAGACTCGGCTGGGAAGCAATGTCTCTGATACACCTCTTGTGGTGAGGAAAACAGGTGAGCATTTCTGGCTATTCATCTAAAGTCTGTTAGTAAAAATCATGACTGATGAATTTAGAGGGTCATCTTAGTTAAATTTAGAGCTGAAGTTGGGGCTGAAGAACGGGTACTGAGAAGGAAAGCTGGTAGCCTCCCTTCTGGCTAATCACCAGTGATGCAGAGCAGCAATGCCTGCATGGGAAGTAATTAGTCATAACTGAACTCAGGGAGGGAAAGACTCTCTGCCAAAAAAAGCAGGACCGTGTGATAAGCTGGTTCTTCCCCATCTAGTTCAAAAGCCTGGGTTACATACCCCCAACAGCTTCACAGCAGGTCCCTGGGCTCCCCTGGCAGGACCGACAGGAGGCAGTCACAGACGAAGGACAGTTCATTGCACCGGGGTTTGGTGTCAAATTCGCTCTGTTTCCTGCAACAGGGTTGTTTCTGTGAGTGGACAGGTGCTCCTCACTGCCTGACCAGGAGCTTGGGCCACCCCAATGCAACCTTGAAATTCTAGGAAAATAAAGTCACCTGTTCCTGGGATTTGGGATCTGTCTGTTCTGGCATCCCACATGCTGTATAATGTGGGTTTCAGCCACCTGGTATTTCAGTCGGAGCCCATCGTTTCGCAGGGACTCTCTGGTTAGTGGAAAGATGCAGACTTCTGAGAGCTTCCCATCTTGGCCTGGCCAGGCAATGGGGACAGTTCAGGTGCATCATTGAAGCTCTTGATCTCCCCTTCTCTTGTAAGGGCAAGGGGCAGCAGCCTAGACTCCTTTAACTTTTAGATGCCTAAAATTAGATGAGGGAAGTCTCCAAGCTCCATCAGATAAGAGCACACACCATCCAAAGTGCAGCTGAGTGCAGACAGGAGCCCAAGGCTTAGCTCCTGGGCTAAGTCCCTTGGATCAAACACTTGCTCCATTGATGCTTTTTCACTGTGTATGTCCTAGATTTTCTTTCAGTTTTTGATGAACACAACTGAGATTTTTGCTAACATACTTCAGAAATTAATGCAGTATGCCTATCAGATAAATTCCATTTATTTGCCAAGCACGGTGTGGCATCAGCCCCATGTTGCATGATGAGACTGTGTGACCACAGAACGTCTTGCTCAAAGAGCTACCTTCTCCTGTCTACCTTTCCCTGGCTCTAGGGGCAGAGGTGAGGAGGGGGTGCTGAGACATAGGACTGGAGACAGCACTCCTTCACTGAGCCAGCATTAATTCCATGGCCCAAACTGGCTACAGCAGCAGGACATCACAAAAGCACTGAAACTGAGCTTGAGCCTGCTCCTGCTGAAATCTCCAGTAGTCACCTACGATGGAGCCAAGCACCCTCGACACCCTCCACAGTCAGTGGGGAGAAACAGGCACTTTTAGCACACAAGACATAGAAGTGGGTTATTCCCATGGGCTCTTTTCCAGGTGTACCTTCACAGCCATTAAGGCATAGCTGCAGTATGTCTCCTGAGTGCCCCATTGATATTCTGGAACTGTGGGCTTGCATCTGACACCCTGGAGACCTTGGGCAGACCTCCAAATCTGATTTAACTCTCAATAATTTAAATTAATTTTCCCAAAGTCAAGTCTGTTTCACCTGTGACAGTAATAGGTAAGTGATCTCTCTGTATCTATCTCGACCCATGAGCTTTTTTCATCTGATTTGCCACCCCTGTTCTGCTGAGGACAGGGAGCGAGTGAGAAATGGGGAGGGGGTCTGGCTGCTGACCAAGGTCTACCCACCACACACACCAAGGAGACAAGATCCCAGAGATGCCTTCTGTGGTGCTTCGGCCAAAAAATTAGTCAAATTCCCACTGACCTGCTCTACTGTCCTATGCCTCTTGAATGCCTTCAAGGATGTTTTATGTATAGAGATGTGTGATGGAGTCAGACACCACTGAGGTGCCTGATTCTGGTTCCTGCAGTGCATGCTGTAGGTGCAGGATTCCTCCTAAAACAGGGTGGCAACAATCACGCTTGTAACTGGACATGGCTGCTACCTCTGGGCTGGGGACTTAATCCTGTGACCTCAACACATGCAAGAGGTACTCAGAAAATGCTGCCTGGACCAGACCCTGAAGGCAGAGAGACAGCAGGTGGGATTTAGCTGAAGATTCAGGCAGATGTGACTTATGTGGCCAATGTGTAGGGTCTACATGAATGACAGGCATCTGCGCTCCTGTGGCAGACAAGGAGGGCTGGTCAGAGGGGTCTAGGGGGGCTGTCTGACTTATCTCACTGTAGGCACCTGCATTCTCTTAGCACAATTGCTCTCTAGTCTCCCATAACTGTGTTGACTACCTCACCATTGTATATGACAGCAGACTAAGCACTTGCCCCACACACAGGCACAGACCTTATGGATATAGAAATTCAGGTGAGTGCACTGTCCCTGAAGGGGATGGTCCATCCTCTCCAGCTCCAGCTTCATTTTCCCCTGACTCCTTTGACACCAACACCCAGGAAAGTCATCTGGCCATGGACAGATGTGCCAAAGCACCAAAATCAGGTAGATTGCTGCACATTTAGCTCATTCAGATGTCAAGCAAATCTTAGGGAGGGGGCAGAGAGGGAAGAGGGCCCCAGGGCCTGGAAAGAAGGCAGGACTGTGTTTTTGAGCAGCAGCCAACAAATCTACTGATCAGCCTACATGTGATGTAAAACCTCTGGAGGTTTCTAATCAATTTCAAGGTTGATCAAGGAGAAAACATTGCCTTTTGGATAATTTGAAGTCTTAGCATCACTATGGTAATGCCCACTGACTCTTCAACTGCCACCTAAGCCGAAATTTAGCTTGAAGAATGCAGACTAGCAGCTAAAGAGAAGTGTTACTTCCCACCATATACACCGAGATCTTCAAGTATTCCTTATTTAATTCTTTGGAGACGGGATGGGATTTGGGATGCTTCAGAGAAGCTCCCTGGAGTTGGGTTTCCCTCTCAACAGTGATACAGATCCCTCCTGCTGGACACACAAAACTGATTTCACACTCATGCCCATGATGCCCATGGAAAGGAAGCAGATGGCCACCAAGCTGAGAAAAGCAGTGACTTAGCCTGGGTGTGAGAAGCCGGTGGGTTCATTCAGTTGATGATTATTAATTATTTTTGAGTGGGCACTAGAATCCTCAGGGTCACAAGCATGAGCACTCAGCCTGCAGCAGGCAAACCCCACTTGCCTGTCAGCTCCTGCTGCAGTCGAGAGCTGGCTGCTGTGCCCCGAGGGTACTTTTTGAGTAAGGAGGACCCACCAGCCCCACACCTGAGGTAAGGAAACAATCCTGTGTGGTGCCATAGTCAAATGCTGCTAAAGAATGCAGATGCATCTTTCAGATCTGAAAACTGTTCCAAGTTGTGCACCTTTGCCTTAACTGACATAGGATGAATGTGCTGGAGGCCAGAGGCAGAGGCTGCCTCCTACCCATTCTCCTAAGTGGATGTCCCAGTGCTGGGTGCCAAGAATTGCATTTGTCCCTGCAGATGTCTGCAAGGCAGCCCCATCTTCAAAGCCCAGCTCCCAGGACCTTTCACCTACCTGACTGCTGGCTGCAGCCTTCTGCCAGGGTGATGAGTCCTGGCCCTGTCTGGGTTGGCTGCTCTGTGGATGATCACTGTAACCCTAGCCATGTGCTCCGTCCCCTCAGGATGGGGCAACTCACTGAAGAACAGCCAGTCCAAAGGTCCCTGCAGACAAGTTCTCCCTTTTTTCCACAGGTTCATGCTTTGTGTAGAAATACTCCTTTGTGGTTAAAGCAACATGGCATTGGCATAACTTAAATTTGCTCCTGCAAGAAGAGAGGAGTTGTGCAGGAGGTCAGCAGAGATCATGATGATTGAGAGCTCTGTAAAACTCCATCAGAGGGACAGGAGACACAAAGAGAAGAAGAAAGGGCAATAACTTCCTCCCTTCACCTGGAAAACTCTTCTCCCACTCACAGTGAGAAGACAAAAGAAGCAGGGAGTTTGGAAAGCCAGGAGAGAGCAACCCACATGATGTGGGACTAAGCTGTCTAGAGGCTGCAAACACACAAAGGTTTGAGAGGATGATCCCCAGTTAAATAAGCAATTTCATTATGTACAGAGGATCCTCAGCTTAATTCATCCTCTTTTTCCATGCAAAACATGTCCACTGGATTTGGAAGAAATTCAAGAATGTTGGCTTTCCAAAAGTCCTACAGAAGATACTAAGAGTAGGTTCAATGGACAACTAGCTAGAGAGTAGCATGAAGAGCCACCTTTGCAAATCAAGATCTTAACATTGTTTTTGTCTACAAATTTCCTACCTGAATCTCGTGTGGGACAACAGTACAGAGTGTATTTGGGGTGTGACCCCTAAGTGGGAGCATCCCAACCCCAGCTCTCTGCCATAGCTCCTAGAAAATAATTCACCAAGGTCTCCTCTCTCCCTAGAGTTTAATTTCACTTTTGTGCCAAAGGTTTTCCTCCTCCCTCCCTTGGGGGCTAGATCACTTCAGAAACAGGATCCAGCCAGGGCTGGCAGCCTGCTGTGACCTTTGCCTGTTGGAGTAATGCACAATAACAAGAGACCCAAGATAGTTCTGAACACACAGCTTGGCAGGATGTTAATTAAAACAGAGTAACACTACCTCTACCCTTTGCAAGGCCGTAGCTGAGAACATTTTATGAACCCTAGGAGGTAAAGAAACATGTTCAAGGCTACGCAACGTATCTGTGAGAGAGCTGGGAGGAAATCCAACTGCGTTTTGTTTACATATAACCTGACACATGCAATGAATCCAGGACAAGACCAGATGGATGCACCAGAGACCAGTGGCATGAGAAGGTAGAAAAAATTTCTTCCAGTCACTTCACTTGAAAGGGAAAGAGAGTCTTGCCTCCGTCCTCTCTCACCCACACCAGCAGCAAGCCATCACTGTCCAAATCGCTTTTGTGAAAGTCCCCACGATCCCATCAGAGGATAACAAAGAGGTTCAGTCTGTCGCTTCCAAATTCATCGCTCCTTTGGGCCCCAGGATGGCCGGGGTACCGCTTTGTTTTACCACCCTGGCATGACCTGGGTTTTCTTAGCAGTTATTTATTTTTATTTATTTAACTGTGTAAATTGATTATCCATGTAACAACTTCAATCAATTATCTGTGGCACAGAACTTCTCTGCAACTTAATTAGCAAAGTTCTTCCCTGACCTAGCAATATCTGATTGCATCATATAAGAGCTTAACTTTGAAATGGCAACACATTTCATTAAAAATAACTAATAGCTTCAGGGTTTAAAGATGTAAATGTTAATTTTCTTAATGAGAAAAAAAAGGGCATGCAGACTCTACCTGTCTATATTCATTATACTGTGTCCACATGGGATGACTCACATTTGCAAAACTCAGGTTTAATTAACATGCTTATTTTTACAATGATATTTCTCATTATAATAAATTAAATGTTTAAACAGCCAGTGCAAACATTTTGATCCAAGACAAAAATGCTTGCACAGTGCTAGTTTAAGCATTTAATTTATTATAATCCTTTCCATAACAAATGCCTTAGAAGTTGATTTCTTCACTGTGAAAGGCTATTAGTATTATTTCCTCTGGTAATGTTTAATCCAAGACAATTAGAAGTGTAAGGCGTGAACGGAACGGGGCTGGAAGCGATGATGCTGGATGCGATAGCGAAGGAACCTGCCCCGGCCGCAGCAGCACCGGAGCCCGCAGCGGGTGCCAGCCGCTCGCCCGGGCACCCGCGCTGCCACCGGCAGCCCACACACGGACCCATCCAAGCGCATCCACGATCCACAGTGCCTTTGGTACCCGAGGGCGTTTACCCCAACCACCCCATCCACCGCCCCGCCGGCGCACCCAGGGCGGGAGGTCTCTCTGAACACGACCTTCCAGTCAGGGTTTGCTCTCTTTCAAAGCCTCTCTCCGCCGTGTCCCGGCGGGGTCAGGGGTGGAGGCGGTGCCGGAGGCCGGGACGGAGCTGCCGGGGCGCTGCCCGCGGGTCCCGCCAGGGGGCGGTGCGGGCCCGGCCCCGCCGCTGGGGCCGTGTGGGGAGCGGCGGGAACGGCGGGGCCGGGAGACGCCGCCTTCCCCACACGGAAAGCCGAGAGGCAGCGGGATGTGCTACTACCACGGTGTCTGGTTAGACTGAGGAGCTCTCTGGTGACGGAGCTCCTTATTTCCTCGGGGTTCCCAGCCTGGTGCGGGAGGCTCGGCCCTGAGCTCGGCCGCTGCGCTACCCGCGCTGTAACAGGGTTCGGCTGCAGAGGGAGCGCTGGAGCGCCGCTGCTGGGAGAGCCGGGCCTCCTCAGCCTGGAGAGCGGAGGGCTCCGGGGTGCCCTTATAGCACCTTCCTTTAGCCCCTTATAGCCCTTCTAAAGGGGCTATGAGAAGGCTGGGCAGGCACTTCTGACAAGGATGTGTAGCGCCAGCACGAGTGGGAATGGCTTTAAACTGAAAGAGGATGGGGTAGAGATTATATATTAGGAAGAAATGAGGGTGGTGAGGCACTGGAACAGGTTGCCCAGAGAGGTCGTAGATGCCCCATCCCATGAAGCCGGCCGGGTTGAATGGAGCTCTGAACAATCAGATCTAGAGGAAAGTGTTCCTTCCCATGGCAGGAGAGTTGGAACTAGATGATCTTTAAAGTCCCTTCTGACCCTAACCATTTTATGATTCTATGATTTCTAAAAAGCTTCTGACCCAGCTCCTGCATGGCCAGGGTCCTGGGGGCACACTGGGTCAGGGAATGTGCCCTTCTCCCCTCAGTGTAAATTCACCAAAGGCAGTATTTTTCCCCAGACAGATGCCAGCTGGCTGGGCTCCATCGACTCTCATGTGGGACTGGGACTGGGACATGAGCCGCTGTGAGAAGTAGGGAAAGCAGACCATGGCAGGGCAGAACAGGGACTCTCCTGGGGCATGGGAAGGAGCAGGGGGGTTTTCTCAGCCTGGCTGGGAGCAGTGAGACAGCCTCCATCTGACTTTCATAGGGTTTGTGCTCCCAGGAGACATCTCCTTCACCTCCTCAGGGGAAACTTCCACCTCTGAGCTGGAGCAGTGTCTGCAGAAAGAAATGGGCCAGGAGGCAAATTCCTCTTGAAGTAATCCGAGAAGAAAACTCTTGCAAGAGGTAAAGCCAAGGCAGGGTCGTGCAATCAGGTGAGAAAAGCCCATGTGTTCAAACCCCCAACAGCCGGAGAAACACAAGGCAGGGAGCTGCCTGGGCTGGGGACAGGCACGCAAGGACCCACCGTGGGTCCCCAGTGTAAAGCCACTGGCATCCCCTGTCACCATCCCACCCTTGCACCCGGGAAAGCTCCCAGCCCAGCTCAGGGGCCTGGAACCAGTGTCAAATAACCGTGGCTGTACAGGGTATTTCGGGGATGCTAAAAAGTTATTCGGCAAGTCACTCCAGTTTACTTCGTAATTCAAAAGTATATAATTTGAATTCATAAATAAAGCCCTTTAGGGGATCTCATTACTCTATGAAGAGCATTAGCAAAACACAAGTTGTCAATCACTTTAGCCAGCTGACAAGCTAGAAACCAGATGATGATCCAGGCTGAGCCAAATCAGCAAAGGGGAAGAAAAATCTCTCCTGGATTTACCTCCGATGAATGACCAATGACAAATGACCGGTGATTTTTTAAAGAAATGGGCATTAAAACATTCATGGACAAATCACCAAATCTCCTCAGACCACTGAATTGAGTTTAGGGGTTGCTCAGGTCTGAAAAATGTCCAGCCAGAATGCACCCATTTATTTTTCATTGCTTGCTGCCTGACAAATTGCTGGGCTCACAAAAATTCAGCAGATTAATAAACTGATCCCACTGCTTAACTAATTGTGAAAAGCAAAAAAGTGATTTGAGTAGTAGTGCAATGGTCATTACAAAAATATCCACTGACTTTGGAAAATTGAGGGCACAACAGTTTTACCTCAGAGGGCAGATTTATGTAGGCCACAAAATGCCTTGGGTATTTCTCAGAGTCCTCGAGTTTATTCATGTATTATTTCCTCCGAAATTCAGTATATTTTTCCAGCAGGCAAGAAACTGGGGCTTCTGCGTGCAAGTTTCATCTGCTCAAAATGTGAAAAAATATAGATCCCCTTAGCACATTCTGCTACAGTAGAAGCAAAGTGTAAAAGAAAAATTCCAAATATGTAGATTTAAAAATAAAAACACAGAACTCTCTCCTCCCTAAAAGGGATTTGAAGGGAAAAAAAATCCCTCAGCTACACATAGGTCTAGACTTTAATTGTGGAGCTGCCTAAGAAGAATTGTTGGCCTGAGGTCATTTTAATCAGGTTGCATGTCAGCTTGCAAAATCTCCAAATTAGCTTACAGCTTGGGGAGAGAAAGATGTTTTTCTTTCCTGAAGAACGCAAACAGATTGTTGTGACATGTTCTCAGTCATCATGACAGATCAGATCCCTGCTTTGCGCTGAGCACCGGGAAAGAAGGCAGCCGCTTCTCCGGCTCCTTCAGAGATTTGGGCATCTCCCAGTTTGTCAGAGCTGGGGATGGAGTTTACAGAAATCCCTATGAAAGTGAGGTTTATATGCAAAGACTCTGATAAAAGAGATTGACCTTAATTGGGAAGCAAGTTTCTTTCATATTTTTTAACAACCTCCAGGCCCTCCTAGCAGTCTGATGAAAGGGAAGTTGTGAAAAGAAACAATCTGTATTTATGCAGCAGAAACTATCATATCCTGAGCCACGCAGAGAATGACAAGGAACCGACTCATCCTCTTAAAAAAAGGATTAATTTGCCATTTTCTTCCCGAGGTTGTAAAAAGCAAGGATGTGGGTGGATTTCAAAACAGGCTGAGTACTTTAGTTGGATTTACGGTGAGCTCTGAGCCTGTGTGAGACTGCATGTTGGTGTGGAGTAGCTGACCTGGGGTGATGGCCATCCCAAGGCATCCATAACTTATGTGTCTGATTCAGTTCCTCAGCTGTAGCACATTTGGATGCTCTTTTAAATTTTTTTTATTTCTCCATGTTCAGTTTTTCATCAGCATCAGTAGACGATCCAATGGGATCACAGGGGAAAGAGAAGCAGGAGGACCGGAGCTGGGGCAGTGACTTGGTTTCTTCTGGAAAGACTCCCAGAGGGAGAGGCAAGTGCCTCATGACAGCTGGGTGGTAGTGGGACACATCTCACCTGTTTTATGGCCCCCAAAGGTCTGCATCTGAGCTAGTAACCAGCAGTGCCTCATTCATGGGAGGAGTGAAAGAAATGGGTGTCTCTAAATGGCAATTCCTCCAACTTCTAGCTGCTACCTCCTTCTCTTAATTAGTTCAGGCACCCTCTCTAGGGAAAAGGAATCTGTCCTTGGTAGTGGCTGAGGGTTCAGTTCTGCCTGCAGCTGAGAAAGGCTGCAGACAGAAGCCCGAGTCCTGCCTTGAGACCCTGGCATGCCACAAACAGTTACATGCCTGGGTAAAGATGGACTTGGGAGCACTTTGCCAAACCAGGAGAGGATGCCATGTGCAACAGGCACCCATGCAGTTGCCATGAAGGTGTTCATCCTGAGTAGATGACATAGAATCACACAACCATTTAGGTTGGAAAAGACCTTTTAAGGTCATCAAGTCCAACCCTTAATCCAGCACTGCCACGTGCACCACTAAACCATGTCCCTAAGTGCCACATATACCTGTCTTTAAATACCTCCAGGCTGCCCTCTTCCCCAGGCAGCTGTTTCCAGTGTCTGACAACCCTTTCGGTAAAGACATTCTTCCTGATATCCAATCTAAACCTCTCCTGGCACAGCTTGAAGCCATTTCCCCTTGTCCTATTTCTTGTTACTTGGGAAAGGAAATCATCCCCCACCTCGCTCCACCCTCCTTTCAGGCAGTTGTAGAAAGCGATAAGGTCCCCCCTGAGCCTCCTTTTCTCCAGGGTAAACACCCCCAGCTCCCTCAACCCCTTCTCATAAGCCTTGTGCTCCATACCCTTCCCGGCTCTGTTGCCCTCCTCTGGACAGGCTCCAGCACCTCAGTGTCTTTCTTGTAGTGAGGGGCCCAGAACTGGACACAGGATTTGAGGTGTGGCCTCACCAGTGACGAGTACAGGGGGCAGTCAGTGCCCTGGTCCTGCTGGCCACACTATTGCTGATACAGACCAGATGTTTTGGGCCACCTGGGCACACGCTGGGTCACGTTCAGCTGTTGTTGACCAGCACCCCCAGGTCCTCTTCCACCAGAGAGGTTTCCAGCCACTGTGCCCCGAGCCTGTAGAGCTGCCTGGGGTTGTTGTGACCCAAGCGCAGGACCCGGCATTTGGCCTTGCTGTACTTCATACATCGATGGCCTTGGCCCATCAATCCAGCCTGCCCAGATCCCTCTGTAGAGCCTAAGACATAAGACGCTCAGGCCTTTAAAACTAGATGGGACAAGGCAGTGGGGTTATCTCTGTTGGGACAACCCCTGGCATCAGGAGAAGAGACTGTATTTTCCTGTTCCCGCCCTTTCCTTAGGTGGCTTTGCAAGCCAAGAGAAGTCACAACCACATGTCTCAGGGTAGAAGCCGCCGGTTTATTTCTCCCTGCAGCCTCCACATTGACAGCATAAAAATCTTCATCTTCATCTGTTGTGAGAGTTTGGGGAGTTATTTTTTTGTTTTCTGGCTCCCTGCCATCAGCCCTGGTGGGACCCAGGGCAAGGCAGCAGTGCCACGCAACCCAGATGTCAGCAAACCATTAATCCCAAGGGACAGGCCCCTGGGGTGAGAATCCCGCTGCAACTTCTCCAATTAGACAGCTTACCTCCTGCTTTGCCTCCGCTTTAGCCATTTCGGACATATTTTATTGTTCAGACTCCTGGTTAAACGGCTGGGCAGCTCTGGACGTAAGCACGCAGAGATTACTGGTTCAATAATAGAGTCAGGCACGTTGGCTTTACATCGTTTTGCTAAGAAAGCTGCAAAATGAAGCTGTTGACTCTTCTTTCATCAGCATCAGCCCCATGAGGCTCTCCCGTGTCTCGCCTGGTGATTAGAGCAGAGGACTGGGAACATGGGTCTCGAGTTCAGCCCTTAATGAGCCGCCTGTTCGGCATGTTTCACTCAGGGCTCTTGACCTCTTTGCACCTCAGCCAACTCAGCTGTAAAACTGGCTGAAGGATGGACCTCGTGGAAACCATCCACTGTGCCCCAGTTGAGCCTTGAGTCCAAATTCCGTGGGCAAATACAAAATAAAAATCAACAACAATTTGAATTTGCGGTGACCCAGCTCAAATCCCATGAGGACGTCAGGTCATGCCAGTGTAAACAGTGCTCTGTCTCTGGGGTCCCCCATTACAATGTCAGAGCAAATCTAAGAGCTATCCCTGTAGTTTGTGCTGCAGAGAAAGAAAGCGGTGCTGCAGCCTCCAGCACGGACAAGGAAATGTGGTGCCAGCTCCAGTATCTGGGTACACCAGCGCCTGCAGCACCCAGCAGTGCAGGGAAGACTGGGTGCCACGTGCAGTCCCAGCTGAGGGAAGTAAGGTCCCCCTTACTCTCAAATCTCTGAGCTGCCAGACAGCCGACATCTCTTCCCTCATCTGCAAAGCCCCCTCATGGAGAAGTTGGCATGAACCATGCCAAGGACAGGAAAGCCTTAGTGCTCTCTCACACCATGTCCAAAATGTTTCCAAACTATCCCTCAGGCAGGATGTCACCTCTGTCAGTACCCATCGCTCAGCACAACAGAAGGAGGTGAAAGGAGGTGCTGGCACAGCTTGTTTGCTGTGTGACACCTTCCAGGTACGATGGCGATGCTGAAGAGAAGCTCTGCCTCACCACCTCACCCTGTCCAGTACACACAGTCTGCTCACATGAAACGCAGTGATTCCTCTCAAAGGTGAGAATAATTGAGAGTTTTTTCCCTCTCAAGTGGGAGGTTTCAGGTCGGACTTCTAGGTGGCATAGAGGAGCCAGAGCTTCCAAGCTGGCTTTTAAGGGTGGGGAGCAATGAAGAAGAGAGAGGCACCATCCCTTGGGATTTCAGCAGTGTGGAGTCAGCTTTGCACAGGCTGTTTGTCACAGCGGGCTTAGCAAAACTGAGCAAGAAACTGTTTCCAGGCAGAGCAAGAGCACCTGGGATCCAGCTAATCCAGTCCTGTGGCGAGGCCATTTGCTCCCAAAACTGCTCTGCACCTTCTCATACAGTCCTGCCATGTGGAGATGAGACTCCTGAACCAGAAAGCTCTTCCTTGGACATCAACAAGAATTCCAGGTGTACTTCTATGTCTATCTTAACATTATCCTGCCTTGCACCGTGCTGACATACCCAGCCAAGCACAGGCTTGGAAAAGGCTGAGGTTGAGAACTGTCTTTCAAAGCCTTCTCCGTACCATGTACCTGCCCCTTATAATGCTAGCTGCCCCACAAAGTGCCCTTTAGTGACTGGTGACCTGTAGGTGTGGTGAAGAGGCTGGAATGAAGCATCCTATGGAGCTGGGAAGGTGGGTGTTTGCACAACATGATGGGATCAGTGCTGGTGGCTGGGTGTGAGCGCAGACCTTTAGCCTACAATGGCGATGTCTGTTCTGGTGTAAGGATCCTTTTGCTGAGGATTTTCCATCCCTTGAGGAAAATATGCTAACAGGCTTTAAATAATTAAACAAATCACATTGCAGGCAAACCCAAGTTGATCTTTAAAATGCATTATCCTCAGAAGGCACTAGAAATTCTCAGTGCTTTATGCCCTCCTCAGAGCTCTACACACATTAACTAATTCATCACACAAGGGACCACCCAGCTGCATCTCGACCGCGGAGCAAATGCTGTGCCAGTCACCTCCGCCTTTAAAACTCTGTTGCCACAGCTGGAGGCCAGGTTTCTTCAGCACCAACAAGCAGAGGCAGTGAGGCAACAAAGCTCTTTTCATTAGGCCAAGTTTGTGCAGAGGGCGTTTCTCCCACAAAGCCACTTGCTGATCCCAGATGGAAGGCGGGTTTCCCTTGTGGCCATGAGATGCTCTGGGGCAGCTGCAACCACCTCCTTGCAGGATAGGGGAGTCATGTGTGGTAAGGATTACAAGTTTGGCTTTCCATGGGCAGAGGCCAGGAAATCAGCTACCTTGAGCATCTCCTCTGGGCCATCGAAGCCATGAACGGTAGAGAGACATTTGCAGGAGAAGGAAGACAGGAAGGCAGAGCAGCGGTGAGGCGGTTCTGTCCACCTATTGTGATGCTACAGAACATATTTATCTGGCTCTCTGCAAGCTAATTGTTCTTATCCCTCAAACCAGCCCCAAAACTGCCTGATGATAAGTCCTTGCTGTCCCTGACACACTGTGCTGGGCAAGGTGAACAGCTTGAGGCAGCAAACAGATGGTCTGTCAGCCATGAGAAAGCCTGGCTGGTGGGGAGCAGGGAAAGTCCATGCCCATCCTCAACGCTCCCCAGTGTCACCCCAGCCAGGTGTCCTGGGTGTTGCCCTTGCACTCACAGGACCCCGTAGAGAGACAAACTGGTGGACAAAGGGCACTGCCACCCCTTCTCCAATTAGACAGCTTTCCTGTGGTGGTGTTTGCCACCCTCAGCTCTCCCCCATGCTGTGCATGGCCGAGAGCAGATGGGCTATATCACATGGAGTTTAAATTATTTGACAGTTCCACTTTTGGGATTAGAGAACACCATGGAAATGGCTGCTCATGGCACTGTGGGGCAAGCCCTGAGAGTGTGCTGGGTGTCCTCGGGGCAGCTGCAGCTGTGAGCCCCAGAGCAGCCAGCTCTTTCCAGCAGCTCACAATTCCTTCTCCAAACTCACCTGGCCTCCAGGGCCACAGGCTGCCATTCCTCCCTCCATCCCTCACTCTTCCAAGCTGTCCAAGGGGAAAGGTCCACAGCTTTTTTCATGCTATTTCTCAGGCATTTGTTCCCCTCAGCAGTCCACACTGGACACACACGATGACCTTGCTGCCCCAGGTTTACCAAATAACATCTTTGAGATAAGAGATTTGGCCCCACCCAGGCCAAAATTGTTGTTATCGCCAGAGCTTGATTTCATAGGGAAAGCTGAGTCATAGCACTGTCTGCTGGACTTTCCAGCAGGAACTTACCCCTTTTCTTGTCCATGTTGCAACCTAAGCACAGAGGTCCTTAGAGGCAATGCAGCTCTCATAGCCTTCAGCGGGGAACAGAGGCCCTGGTACACCTTGATGGACATATTGTAATCTCCATGGTCATTTCTGAGGGCCAGCAGGCTCAAGAAAAGGGTTGTGAAGACAAAAAGCCCCACAGCACTAAAATTTCTCATGGTTGTTTATTGATTCTTTCACTCTCCCAGGCTTAGTTTATGAAATCTGATGCGAAGGAGGGTATTTTGGAAAAAACTTTTTTTTTTTAATCTGGGGGAAGAAGTATTGTAGATTGGCAAAAAAAAAAAAGCCTGATGTAAGAGGCAAAATTATAGAACAGAGAATAAGTGAATAAGGATTAAATCTGCTGGAATGAACTACTGCAAAAGTCTCACAGAGGTGATGAAAGCAAAAAAAGATGTTTAAAGTGTTGTCAGAAGGGTGAGTAAAATATACAGTTCAAGAGATTGGATTTGTAAAAAACATTCTGGTGCTGCAGATGCCTGTGGGACAATCTCATTGGAAATATTCTCTAAAGTCAGGTCATGAAATTATTAGGAGAGCAGCCCATAGATCGAAAAAGAGAAATATAGTTGATTCATGGGTGCTTTTGGGTGAGGGGAAAAGAAAAAGAAAGCTAGGCTCAGCCTTTGCCACAAAGCAAAAAGAGACTTAGCAGATTTCTCATCAAAGTGTAAAGAAGCCTCTGGGAATGAAGCAGATTGATGCTACCAGGTTGTTTGAGATAATAACTACCTCCAAAGCACAAAGCTGTGGTTGGAGGTTAAGAAAGAAAGTAGCCTATGAGCAATTTGCACAGAACAGCTACAAAAGAGACCACATCGTTAAAGGTAGGAATGAAAGCATGTAATGACAGCTAGTTATTTTATTTTATTTCTTTAATTCAAGAAAACAGAAGGCACAGCCACTAGCTAAATTAAGAAGAATAAGATGAAGACATATGGATAGATGGGAGCCAGCCCTGAGGAAAAACAAATCAGCCTTTAGTGTCCTGGAGTGAGGAAGAGCAAACTGTGATGGGCCATATGTCCTCACCCGACCACAGGAGAGAAGAGGGAGGATCGGGATAAGCGGCATCCTGCACCAAGCACACTCAAGGCCATCCTGGGGCCAGCTCAGCTGCACGGGGACGTCCGGCTGGGGATGTGTCCCAAGCAGGGCAAACGGGGATGCCAGTCTTCTCCAGAGAATAGCATCAGAGCATGGACCTTGCAGGGCTTTCCAGGGAGAATTTCACAGCCTACCAGGAAAAGCGATGGTTTTGGTGTTTGAAATTTCATGAGTTGCTGGTCAGAGAAGGGAGGACTTTGTCAGCTGGGGAAGAGAGGAGGAAAAGCAAGCATCCCAGGAGCACAAGAGTGTCCAGGGACACCACAGAGATGAGAGCCATGGTGATGACAAACATACGTGGGTGTTCATCCTTCGGCCTCACTGCCAGCAAGAATCTTTAGAGTTTATCAAAATTCTTAGGCTGTCACATGTTAAATAACTGGTTTTAGGAGCAGAGGAGCTGTGTGGGTGGCTTCTGTGAAAAGCTGCCAGAAGCTTCCCCAGTGTCCAACAGAGCCGATGCCAGCTGGCTCCAAGACAGATGTGCCGCTGGCCTTGTCTGAGCCCATCAGGGACAGAGGTAGCACCTCTGGGGTAACAGAGTTAAGAAAGGGCAGGAAAAGCTGGCAAAACAGCAAATGGAGACAGGAGTGAGAATATTAAACAACCTTGCAGACACCAAGGTCAATGAAGGAGTGAGAGGGGGTGCTCAGGGTGTCTCCTGTGGGAGGGAACCCACACTGGAGCAGGAGCAGAGTCTGAGGAGTCCTTTCCCTGAGGAGGAAGGAGCAGCGAAGACAACATGTGACGAACTGACTACAGACCCCATTCCCTGTCCCCCTGTGCCACTGCAGGGCAGAAGGGAGAGAAAATCAAGAGTGTGGTTGAGCCTGGGAAGAGGGATAGGGTGGGGGGAAAATGTTTTTGGGATTTGGTTTAACTTCTCATTATCCTACTTTGATTTGATTGGTAGTAAATGAAACTGATCTCACCCTGTCCTTATCTTGACCCATAAGCCTTTTGTTATATTTTCTCTCCCCTGTCCAGCCAAGGAGAGGAGTGATGGAGCTTTGGTAGGCACCTGGCATCCGGCCAGGGTCAGCTCACCACAACACCAAAGCCAACATTTTCTGTACAACTTTTTTCCACCAAGGACTTTGGTTGTTATTGAAGAGACATCAAGTATGTGGAACCTGAATTGGCACCATGTTATGATGGTGTAAAGCCATGGAAAAGCAGAGCAGTGAATCAGGTGCTCAGTCCCAGCAACCCTCAGAAATTTTCATTCAGGCCATAATGGAGTTCAAACAACTATTTGGAACACTTAGAAAATGAAGATGAAATGCATAAGGCACCACAAGAGACTTACAGAAAGGCACACAGCATGACTAAATCCTTCTCATTTTTAATATTTCTATTTCTCCTTCTAAACTTTTTCTTTAAACTTGAAAATAATGAGAAAATGTGCTTCCTTGAGACAAGCCAGTACTATCAGCTAAACAACCTCGCATTCATCGTAGCACTCCAAGTGCTCTGGAATGCTTTTCAGCCCAGAGGATAATAGTATTAGACGACCAGAAAGGCTGTCCTGTAAAAGACTGTTATTATGATTTCCAGTCTCAGAAGTTGGCTTAATCCAGCTGAGCACACACATGTTATTTAGAGAGGAGACTGAGCTCAGACACTGCTATCATCGTTATCTTTATTGCAAATGAAGGGTTCAGCCAGTGAAAGGCAAGTCACGTTTTTTTTGTCCTAAGCCCTGCAAACACTGTCTGTTGCACTCGTCTTTGCACTCTGCAGCAAGAGTCTGGAGCTGCTGAATGCGGAGCTGTTTGCACAGATTTGCATCTGTCTAGAAACTCCTGTTTTCCCTCTTGTCACCTAATCAATCAAATGGCAAAAGATGCACTCCCTGCACCCTCCAAGGAAAACAGCTCTGTGCCCACACAAAAGGCAAAGCATGAGCATAGGGGTTAACTAGAGGTGGTAAGCTGTGAACCCTGTAACAGGAGCATTTTTTTTCACTGTCTGCTTGAAATTTCATGCTGCTCTTCCTCTGCTTGTGGAACAAAAGAAGAAGAGGCAGTGATGCTCTGAACTGGGAAAAAAATAATCTGGGATTGTTCCCTTCATGAGAAAAATGTTAGGAGGATTACTTGGGGAATTTGCACCTTGACTTGAGGAGGAAACGCTGCACAGCTTCTCTCTCAGGGTTTAGGCAGAACAGCTCCTTCCCAAAGGACTGGTTCTCCCACCCACACCTCCCCGGGCGAGCAGGGCCCAACTCACACCCCAGCCTTTCAAGGACAGGCAGCCAGGCACCAATCCCTGTGGATCAGCTTGCAGCTGGCACCAGTGCTTGGAATTGCTCGAATCTGCCCATGCCAAAACCTGCCAGGGCCACTGCTGCCCCATCAGTAGGGTCCTTCAGGTCCCATCAGATGAGGCCTTCTGACCGCATCCTTTTTGCTCCACAAAGGATATTGCATTTCACCACACATCACTGGGATGAAGGTCCCTCTGTGAATATCCAGCACAAAATTCCACCTATTCATTCTTGCACTGATAGTTTCTTTAACACTCCTCCTTGTCAGGGCAGCCTCAGCCTCACTTTTGCAAGACAAAACAACTCAGCCTCCCTCTGTCCTTCCAGTCACCTCCCAAGAAAGGAGCCACTGGGCACTCAGATTCATGCCAGGATGGGAGGGACAGCAGCTTCCTCTCCTTAGTCTCAGGAAAGCAGCTGAAACAAGATGAACCCCAGTGAGCAGCAGCTCTTCCTGGGCAAACACTCATTCCCTGGCACATTTTCCCATGGGAGACAAGCACAGGGGCCTTAAAATAAATCTGTCTTTTTAAAGCAGTGATGCTAAATGAAGGTTTGAGATCAAAGGCTGGGATTCTCACATTTTGCCAAGATAGACATATCCATTCACGAGATTTTTGGTGTAACAAAATACTTGCTAATGAAGAGGATCATAATCTTATTATTAGCCCCAACCTACCACAGTATGTCATTCAAGAGCGGGTTGGAATATGTCCTAGTTTAGGAAGTTGCACAGTGGGCTTTGCTTTTGATTTAATGAGCTGTGATTGTGTTTATTTTCAGCAGCAACTATGCCCGTTAAATTTTGGTTGAAGGTCTGATCGTTAACGACAATAATCGACAGAAAGGATGAATTTAGGTTGAAGGGGAGGAAAATGGGAATCATATGTCTCTGGGATTCAGTCCCCAAGCAAGCAGACACAAGGTGGCCAGGAGAGCCTGAGCTTTCTCTGCTTTTGCAGTGCTTGATGATGGATTTTCAACTACCGGTTAACTCAATTAAGGGGATTCAGACATGAAAAAACAAAGATTTTTGCTGTTATGGAGTGGGGCACAGAGGAGAGGCAGGTGTAGGAAATCAGCAGTGGGGCCAAACTTTCCTTTTGTGGGATGAGCCATGGTGAGACAAGGTCATCAGCTGGCTTCCACTATCAAGATCCCAGAAATTTTAAGGTGGGGGGGACATGGCAGTAGTGTGTACCAAACTAAACAACCTGCCAGACAAACAAAATGGAGAAGAAAGGGGAAGAGAAATATAAATGGAGACACATACTTCAAAAAATTATCGCTGCAGCAGAGCTGGTTATTGTGGGCACTTCTCTGGAGTCAGATGGAGCCTCACGTGGCAGGGTCTCCCCAGATGAAACTCCCCCTCACTGCTGCCTGTCTGGGTAACTGGAGCTGGGCCACTGAGCAAGAAAGGCAGGGCAGGACCGGCCACAACTCAGACATCCCCCCATCACACTCCTTTTGCAGCTGGTGTTTGTGTCTCGGTTTCCAGCCTTACGAAGGATGCTGTGCTTTGTATTTGACACCATCAGCCCCAAAGGGGTCTAGCACAGTTTATTTTCCAGCACCGAAGGGTGCACACACAGACACATGCTTGTGCATGTGTGAACAGGCAGGACATCTCTAAAGGGTGTGAAGGAAACACAGACACGGACAGACACATGGATAGACACACGTAGCCAGTTGTAGCCCTTAAAAGCTTGCCGTGTACAATATTAGAATGAGCAAACAGATGCAGATGAACATTCCTTCCACCCAAAATTTATGATCCTACCATACCTCAGATACTCCAAAAAAAAAGCCCAACTGAGCATGGTGAGTGACAGGAAACAGAAGAAATCCTAGGGATACATCTGCTTCAGGTATAAAGGTGCAAAGTATCCTTATTAAATGAACAGATTAAATTTTCCCCTCACTTTAGCCTGCAGCAGGCCTGGGCTCGCTGCTCCCTCTCCCAGGCTGTGCCCAGCCTGGACACGGGGCTCAGCCGGAGGCTGTGGGCTTGTGCCAGTCAGCGAGGTGTTTTGCGGAGCACTCACCGACCAGCAGCTTGTCAGCTCCGGCGCCTGTGAACTCCTGTGGCAAGTGTAAAAAAGCAGTTAACACGTTGTTCTATTTTAAAAGCTGTTTTTGTATGACGGCCGTCTGTCTGACGGGGCACCCCTCCTCTCCGCCACGGCGTGCGGGGGGTGCGTGTCCCCTACACCCCCGACCCTGTGTCCCCTACACCCCCGGCCCCCTGCTCGGAAGCTGGAGACGAGACCCAGGAGTCGCT